>JAXQQM020079164.1:0-159070 GCA_034641835.2 Pinus albicaulis | reverse complement strand
TTAAGTGAATGCTTGAAAGTTAATGGGAGAAATCCAACATGACATGCATGCTTTAAAAACTTTTCCTAAGAATTTATGGGAGAAATGACACATGTACACAGTTTCTTTAAAGTGGTTGTGGTTTATGGATAATAAAATGAAGAACTTCTATTTAGATCTATTCCAGAGATTGACTGTAGGGGCATTTACTGGATATGTAACCTTTTAGAAAATATGAGATACAGAGGCTACTTGGCCATTTATAGAGTTTGCCTATAAAACTTGTAGAAGTTAACACTACCTGTCGCAATTATACCCTATGAAGTGTGTAGAGCACCCGTGGAATCATTCACACTACTTTACGTAGGCATAAGTGTGTATAAGAGTGGACTAAGTTCAAAAATATGGTAATATTATTGGATATCTTTCCCAAGAGCCCAAATGTACTCCTTAAGTATATGTGGGGTCTATATAACCATCTACAAAAAGAAGTGATTCTTTCCAAGAGAAGGATAATGTATGAGCCATGTGTATACGCACATTATATAGAAATCATAGGCCAAAATAAATGGTACTTAAGTGGTTTGAAGAAAAAATAGCACCAACAATATTTGAAGGAGAGGAATAATAACTGGAAATAGGAGGATAAGAATAAAATAGCCACTACACATCCATGCAAGGGTAGTAGAAATAATTCTAACTACTCGTAACATGGAACACATTAATGGTCACATTAAGGATATTTATTGGATTTTTGGTATGTGTTATATTCTTTGGTGAATACCTCCATGCAATATATATTTTTCTAAAAATGAGCATAGTTTTGAGATTTATAAGTCCAAAATGGAATATTTGTTGGTGAACAAATATCAGTGGATCACTATGGATATATCTTCTTCATTAAAAGGGATTTTTCTAGAAGGATGTCCACTAAGTTGGAAAGAAGGAAAAATATCACAATTATATGTTAGTGTGCATGTGTTTTACATTGAATATTTTTCATTTTATTAAGAATATATTTCAAACAATTAACTATATACTTGGTTAAAACCTATGTTCTGTATCAAATCACTTTTGGTTTGAATGGGAAACTTTTATGGCTAATGTGTTTCTCTCTAAATGTGATACACACCATTAAAATGGGAGTTATATCAGAATGATTCCTATGGTGTAATAAAGTAGTTTCAAGTAGTTTAAAGATATAGATGCATAAATTCAATGAGCATAGTTTTGAGATATACAATTCCAAAATGCAATAGTTGTTGGTAAACAAATATCAGTGGTTCACTATGGATATATCTGCTTTATTAAAAGGGATTTTTCTATAAGGATGTCCATAAAGTTGGAAAGAAGGGAAAATATCACAATTATATACATTAATGCATGTGTTTAACATTGATTATTTTTCATGTTATTAAGAATCTATTTGAAACAATTAACTATATAAGGTTAAAACCTATGTTTTGTATCAAATCACTTTTGGTTTCAATGGGAAACTTTTATGGGTTATGTGTTTTTCTCGAAATGTGATAGACTCCATTAAAATGGGAGATATATCGAAATGATTCCTATGGTGAAATAAAATAGTTGAGTAGTTTAAAGATGAAGATGCATAAATTCAATGAGCATAGTTTTGAGATAAGTCCAAAATGGAATAGTTGTTGGTGAACAAATATCAGTGGATCAATATGGATATATCTGCTTCATTAAAAGGGATTTTTCTAGAAGGATGTCCACTAAGTTGGAAAGAATGGAAAATATCACAATTATATGTTGATGTGCATGTGTTTTACATTGAATATTTTTCATTTTATTAAGAATCTATTTCAGACAATTAACTATATAAGGTTAAAACCTATGTTTTGTATAATATCACTTTTGGTTTAGATGGGAAACTTTTACGGCTAATGTGTTTTTCTTGAAAAGTGATACACCGCATTAAAATGGGAGATATATCGAAATGATTCCTATGGTGTAATAAAATAGTTTCAAGTAGTTTAAAAATATAGATGCATAAATTCAATGAGCATAGCTTTGAGATATAAAATTCCAAAATGGAATAGTTGTTTGTGAACAAATATCAGTGGATCACTATGGATATATCTTCTTGATTAAAAAGGGAATTTTCTAGAAGGATGTCCACTAAGTTGGAAAGAAGGGAAAATATAACAATTGTATGTTAATGCATGTGTTTTACATTGAATATTTTTCATTTTATTAAGAATCTATTTGAAGCAATTAACTATATACTTGGAAAATTTTATGGATAATGTGTTTTTTTCTTTTTGTATCAAATTAATTTTGGTTTCAATGGGAAACTTTTATGGCTAATGTTTTTTTCTCGAAATGTGATAAACCCCATTAAAATGAGAGATATATCAAAATGATTCCTATCGTGTAATAAAATTGTTTCAAGTAGTTTAAAAATATAACTGTATAAATTCAATGAGCATAGTTCTGAGATATAAAATTCCAAAATGGAAAAGTTGTTTGTGAACAAATATCAGCTGGTCACTATGGATATATCTGCTTCATTAAAAGGGGGGGAATTTTCTAGAAGGATGTCCACTAACTTGGAAAGAAGGGAAAATATCCCAATTATATGTTAATGAGTGTTTTTTGCATTGAATATTTCTCATTTTATTAAGAATCTATTTGAAACAATTACCTATATAAGGTTAAAACCTATGTTTTGTATCAAATCACTTTTGGTTTCAATGGGAAACTTTTATCGCTAATGTGTTTTCTCTCGAAATGTGATAGACTGCACTAAAATGGGAGATATATCGAAACAATTCCTATGGTTTAATAAAACAGTTGAGTAGTTTAAATATATAGATGCATAAATTCAATAAGCATAGTTTTGAGATATACAAGTCCAAAATGCAATAGTTGTTGTGAACAAATATCGTTGGATCTATGGATATATCTCCGCTTCATTAGGGAAGGTTTTTTCAGAAGGATGTCCACTAAGTTGGAAACAAGGAAAATATCACAATTATATGTTAATGCATGTTATTTACATTGAATAATTTTCATTTTATTAAGAATCTATTTGAAACAATTAACTATATCAGGTTAAAACCTATGTTTTGTATCAAATCACTTGGTTTCAATGGGAAAATTTTATGGCTATTGTGTTTTTCTAATGTGATAGACCCTCATTTTACACTTTGTTCAATGGAACTTTTTATGGCTTATTTGTTTTTCTCGAAATGTGATACACCCCATTAAAATGGGATATATATCAGAATGATTCCTATGGTGTAATAAAATAGTTTCAAGTAGTTTAAATATATAGATGCATAAATTCAATGAGCATAGTTTTGAGATATATAAGTCCAAAATGGAATAGTTGTTGGTGAAAAAATATCAGTGGATCACTATGGATATATCTGCTTCATTAAAAGGGATTTTTCTAGAAGGATGGACTAAGTTGGAAAGAAGGGAAAATATCACAATTATAAGCTAATGTATGTGTTTTACATTGAATATAAAAGGTTTTTTTCCTCTCTCATTGTTTCAGTCCTAGTCTTATAAAAGGTTTGCACTAAATCCATTCCCTATTACTTTTCATGTGAACCACATTCCCAAACCCACCCATCTATGTACCTAAGACTCGTGTCATGTTTAGGAAATATCAACACATCTGCCTGTGATCCTAGAGAATCCTATGATGCATCTTGGTTTCTTACAGTTGGTCATATTGAAACAAAACCACTACAGGGTTTAGGTAAGAGTTTTATGTCTTCTCTTGGGGATGACGTGGTTTCAACATCTAACACACCTGGACTAAATCACCAATCCATGATTGGAATAAATTACCAACCTTGGCATAAAGAGTTCTTATCATATTTTCCTAGGCTAATTTAGACTAACAGTGTTCATAGATTGAACACTAACAAAAAATGTTTAGAAATTTTTCTGCCTGTCATCGACAAGATTTTTTCTATTCCTGCAGATAGTCATAAGCTTGGTGGTAATGGTGACTTTGATAACTGTAATTCAGACTAACAATGTTCATAGGTTGAACACTGACAAAGAATGTTCAGAAATTTTCCTGCCTGGCATCAGAAAGATTTCTGCTATTCCTACAGATAGTGATAAGCCTGGTGCTAATGGTGACTCAGATAACAGCAACAATTGGCCCTCTAAATATGCATGGTTTTTATAGGAATAGGAAGCAAGGAAATACTTAAGCATGTGGATGTCATAGTGAAATGGACTGTGCAGGGATAGTAATTTTTTTTTTTTCTGTCATTTTTTGTTATTTTGATCCATTTTTGAAATTATAATTGAAATAATATTCACAGCATATTAATGTAAATGTCTAGAATACTATAATAAAATTAGTTTGTCAATTTTGAATTAACAACTGAAAATGTAAGTGAAACTTTTGTAAGTAATTTGACTACTATAAGTGAATGGTGAAATATATGTTTTCTCTATCATTTTTTGTTATTTTGATCCACTTTGGAAATTACAATTGAAAGAAGATTCACAGCATATTAATGTAAAGGTCTGGAATACTGTAAGAAAATCAGTTTGTCGATTTTGAATTAACAAGTGAAAATGTAAGTGAAAATTTTGTCAATACTTTGACTACTACAAGTGACTTTCCCTAGAACATTATATAAACTAGAACTACTTTTCTTGTAGAAAAAAAAAATATGCAGAGATACATAGATGCATACCTGGAAATTTTTAGATGAAGTTGCAATGAGGACGAAGCCTGGAAATCCATGAAGACACCATTGAAGACGCAAACCAAAATTCCGTGCGAACAAAATCAAATTAAATTAAAATCAACAAAAAAAATTATAAAAAAAGAAGGGAAAAACAACAAAAATTACCTTCACAGAGCGCAACAGAGCAATAGAAAAAGTCACAGAACCCAACAGACCAATAGAAAAATTCATAGAGTGCAACATAGAAACAGGAACAAGACGCACGAGACATATGTGAACAAAGCAACAACAACAAGACGTACATGACATATGTGAACAAGAAACCTGTGAAAGTTTTCGAGCGATATATTTATAAAATATGACTTTGGCCGAACTTTTGTTGCTGGTTTTCCCATCTTCAGCCAAAAATTTGTTTACCCACGCCATCAGTACGTCGTCAATGTAAACGGCAGAACGAGTTCGGCTTAACTAATTTCGAAAGTTCAGTCGAACTCTCTAATAATTTTTCCAAACTTTTACAAAAGCTCGGTCGAACTATTGAGAAATTTTTTTTTTTTTCCATTGATTCTCACAAAAGCGTAACCCAAATTCAAATTTTCACCCAATAATAATATTCTTAACTATAACTATTTAAGAATTAAATAACGATATAAATTAAAAATTAAAAATATGTTAAAAAAAGCAATTAACTCAGTCGTTGATAGTTCTTTCACTCTTCATGTGATAAATACAATATTTCCATATCTATCATAAATACTATGATTTGAAAGAGACAAAACATGTAGTAGGATTTATGAATATAATATTTTAAAATGAGTTAATATAAAATGGTTGGATACACATGTTATGTAATCCTTATAACATTCAAAAATGCAATTTAAAGAGTAAAAAAAATACACATGGCACTCTAAAATAATTTTGCAACAAATTAAATTTGATCCTTGTAAGCTCACATTAGATGGTGCTTTACATAGATCTACTCTAGCTATTAATTATTATTAACTTTGTACTTTTAATTATTATTATTATTATTAAATATAAATATTAAAAAAATGCCTTGATTTATGTTTATGGTTATCAATCACATTTTCTAGTGTAATTATGCTAGTTTTATGAATTATTAAATGAATAATCTCCTAAATTACACTCATTTAAAAAATAATAATATAAATTATATAATATTTTCATCCTCGAATAAAATAAAATATATATAAAAGATTGGAGAATGTAAGCATGCATTCCAATTACTAGTTTTTTGGATTAGGCAAATCGTTGTTGGATTGCAAATCTAGATATTCAATTTCTCTCAATACCGTTATTCATATGGATGTTAACCGTCAGAATGTTTTTCTCAGCAATAATTTGAATGCGAAAGTCTCTGTTTTGGAAAATGAAAGTGTCGTAACATTCTTTTGGATGAAAATTTGAATGCAAAAGCCTCCATTTTGGAATCCACGTCACATCGATGCATAGACGTCGTATGGACATGCATAGTGGTATCGAATTCCTTTACAAAAATGTAAGTAGACGATATGCATGTCCACTTTTTACACATCATGCGTTCTATGTGATGCAATCAATAAATTTCTTTTCATATCTGGCAATTATTTATTGGAAAAAACTACATATTCAATTTCTCTCGATACTTTCCTAGGAGTTTCTTACCTGCACAATGAGTTCAAGCATCATATTATTCATCTGCGCGATAATTTGAAGTCAAAAGTCTATGTTCTGGAAAAATAAATCCATATGAACTCAGAAGCTGGAAAATATCAATGTGTTAATGCATTAGAATATGCACAACATTAATACACTAACATTTCCCAGCCTCTGAATCACTCAGAATATGCCGGACATTCCCTCGTTCTTGAAAACGAAGTCCATATGAACGAAAAAGTAGCAAAATATAAATGCGTTAATGCCTCATAATATGCGCAACATTAATGAACTAACATTTTCCATCCTTTGAATCCCTCAGAATATTCCCAACATTCCCTCCAACTCTCTGCTCTCAATCTAGGCGAGAGCGAGCTCACTTTTGAGGTATGTCTACGGCTTCAAGATTTTATTTATACACTAATGGAATCCACGTCACATCGATGCATAGACACAGTATGGACATCCATAGGGGTATCGATTTCTTTTACAAAACTGTAAGTAGTTGATATGCATTTGTTGTTTCTTGCATGTCCACTTTGTGGATGTCATTCTTGCTATAATAACCATTGTTAATCATTATTAATTTTGTCACTTATTATCTAGTCATATATTTTAATCCTAGTCTAATTTATTCATTTAAGTTAGTCATTTTTAGTTTAGTCACTTATTACCTAGTCGTATATTTTATTCCTAGACTAAATTAGTCATTTAAGTTAATCGTTTTTAGTTTAGTCACTCATTATCTAGTCATATATTTTATTCCTACACTAAATTAGTCATTTATGTTAGTCATTTATAGTTTGGTCACTTAGAATTTCTCAAATTTAGTAGTAATTCACTTGAAATAATTGCAGCGACTAATGTTTTTAGTCACATAGTCACTAATATAATCATTTTCTACTAGTGATGTTCTTCCTCACCCTTAGAATATATCAAGATGTCATCAACAAATACAATAACAAAATTTTCTAGATACGGAATGTTACTAAAATGAAATGGAACTATGACAAAATCATAATGCCCATACCTCATTTGTAAATTTTTCTTGTATATTTCCTCTTCCTTAATGCATACCTGATGATATCTGAATCTCAAATCAATATTTTAGAACACTTCTTCTCCCTTTATATGATCAAATAAGTTATCAATCCTCGTAAATGGACACTTTCTCTTGATGGTCACACTAACAACTTCATATAATCAATGCACAACGTAAGAGTGCCCTCCTTCTTCTTGAAAAACAATACTAGTGCACCCCATAGTGATACACTTGGCCTAATTTATCCTTTTTCAAGTATTTCCTTCAACTACAACTTCATCTCTACTAACACTAAAGCTCTCATCCTGTGCGGTTCTTTTGATGTTGATATTTTCCCTGATACCAACTAAATGGAGAATTCCACTTCTTCGTGAGGCAGAAACTTTGATATCTCTCTGGAAACACATCCTAAAACTACGCTAAGATCAGTTGCCTTCTCAATTTCTCCAAATCCTAATCCTCCTTACCTTTGTCACCAAAATTATGCACTACATATAAGACACACCCTTTTCTATGACTAGAAATTTCCTGCATAGTGGTCACCATCCTAACTGAAGTTGGTTTCTTCTTACCCTGGAAGATTCTATTCTCCCCATTGTCATCCAAGCATTCAATGTATTTTTCATAAAAACTGACTTTAGTCCTATGAATATACATCCGATTCATTACCAAATGCATACTGTATCACCCCAACAGTAATCCATTCAAATGTGTTGATGTAGGCATACCATTCAACTCAAATGCACAAGCTCTTACCCAATGGTGGAATCTCTTCTTGGTACCTATAGCCAATTGCACTAACCAATATTTTTGATGCACTTATTTGTTGAAACCACACTTATCCACCATGTAAGGGTTAACATAACTATAATTAGATCTCGGGTCAATCAAAATAGAAACAAATTGATCAAAAAAATTACCTTCAATCTCAATGATAGATGTATGATGATCAGACTGCCTATTATACAACACTGCATAGAAACAAGGAATGCTTTTCCAAACATACCCAATAGTCTATATCTCTTTGCACTATAGATCTGAGGCCTACCACTTTTCCAACACTCCAACCATCATGTACGATCACCTTTATTTTGTTGTTGTGACCTATGTCCCAATATTTTTGCATTGAACTTCTTATGTGGTTCAATATTCTCCTCCTCTTCTACATTCTGAGGTCTTTCTCCTTTCGGCTACCATTTAGCTTTACCGTTATCTTTCCATTTCCATCCTTCCTGAGATTCTTTCTTATGCTTTGAATTCTCATAAAAATGCTTCAATTTCCCAATTAATTCCTAAAGTGAATAAGGATCATCATATTCAATCCGATCTTTAAATTCTAATGGAAATCCACAAAAAAATCATTGAACTTTATCCTTCTCATCTTTAAGATAAGGTGCATAACTCAAAATCTCCAAGAACTTGGTAATATATTCTTCGTTTATTATCGATCCCATTTTGGGCTCATAGAATTCCTTAGATTTGTTGTTGTAGTACCTTTCTGACAAGTTCTTGATTCTGAAAAGTCTTTTGAATTCATACAAACTACACTCCTTTGTCCTAATGTCTTTGACCCATTTTACATATTCCCACTAGATATATTATTTCCCTTTAAGGTTGAAGGTTGCTATTTTGGATTTCATATTATGTGTTTACTCATGCATTCCAAAGAAATTCATTATGCTAAGTAACAAAGCCTTTGCGTCCTCAAGCTTCCTCAAATACAAATCAAAGATAGGTGGCTTCACTTTCTTAAACTCATCTGACAGGTATCCCTTAACACTCCTCCTGTAAGGGTGATAACAATGACGAGCATAGTGCATGTTGGAACCATAACTATAATAATACAGGTGTCCATCACCTCTATTATCTGTAGTATTAAATTGTATACCATATCTAATCGTGTCATCTCTAGCTCAACTATGAACATCATGAGGCCTACTGGAATATGCCCCATTATTTTTATCCTCTTGTCCATGGCTGATCTGAAGGGGGGTCCCCTGCCTCTGTAATTATAACAAACTATGAAGGATAACTGCATTTAATTATGCTTGTTTCTCCTTTCCCTACATAATTATTTCATTTTCTTCTTTTAGACTCCTTATTTATTCCTTCAATATTCTCAATGTGTCTATTAAATTAGAAGAGCACCTAACACCATGTTACTCAGTTGATCCATAAGGAGAATCTCAGGATTTGTAGTCTACCATATTTCTATTCATCTTGATCTCTTCCTAGAAGGAATACTATGTTAGCTAAACAAAATCATACTGAAAGAAATATACCTCAATATAATTTGGGGAGTATATCTCATCTGCAAGACTGACCATATTAGCATAATACATATATAAACGTAATCAAGTCAACATATAATTATCATTTCAACCATTGTCCAGTTACCATGCATGATGCCACAACCATAACTCCAACTTGACACAATGCAAGCATAAAAACATATATATGACACATATGCATACACAATACATACAAACATGAAGATGAATAACTAGTGCATAACCGACATACATTCACAACAACTACATTCAAAACCAGCACCATCATCTTTCACATGGCGACATGACCGAAAACATAACAAACACCATGCATACACAATAAATACACATGAAACAAACATAAGAAAACATACGAAATTAGCATGTATGCATGAACAACACACCCCCCATCTAGTGTAAGGGGTGAACCATTCTATGATACCACTCGTTAACACGCTCCTCCCACATTTACCTAAGCTAATTGGTCTAATGGGGTAAACATCTGATGAGAGGCTACTATGAGCTGATACAACTCCCCATGTACATTTAATGAAGTTGAACCAATAGAACACAACCAATATGACCTTCTACATGTGATATAAAACCTTCAAGGGCCATCCAACATTTCCAAGTTATCAACCCCCTATACAACCTAACATTTTAATGCATTAAAGCCTCAGTCGCTCCCATGAAATGGGCATCCATGCGACTCAGACCCTCTGGTCACTCCCACAACAAGGGCATGCCTACGACTAGGGACTTTACCAAGTAGCTGTATGTCAACAACCCGAGATTATGTGCCACATTTTCAGGGGCATGACTTAGACCACTACCCAAAACTCCATAAAACTTCGAGAAATGAAAATTAACATAGAAACAATGATACAAATGAAAATACTTGAATTCGCCCCTACTAGCCATGACAAGAATTTTGTTAGACACGACACAAATATGCATTGTATAGGATATAATAACAAATCAAAGCATCGAGGTTTCATACCTATTTAAGAATCACTAAGAGGGATTGATACCTTATCACATTAGATACATTTTCATCTATTTGTTCATATATTCATTGTTCATTCATTTATAAATCAAAACATGATGAGAGTCATACATCACCACTGCCATAAAATGTACTCATAACCAACATATAAACAATATAAATAGCAAGGCTATAACAACCATAAATGCCACATATGAATGAGTACATTTTCAAATAAAATACCAAGGAAGTGAACTCTTATTAATGAATGCAAAATCCAACCAGGTTTGGGACTTCCATGTTCCACCCTGCCATATATTAGCTTAACCAAATCTCTCTTCAGTCACTCATCCTCGTGCCATATTCTAAGCATGAATGTGGGAGTCAAAACCAAACAATGTAACTAGGGATTCTGGAGACTAAACCACATTACCCTCATAAATAGAACTAGTCTTTACCACAATCTTCACCCAATCACTAGGCCATAAACAATCATGGATGCCATTGGATTTATCCGCCTACACCCTGAGGAATTTTCATGTATCCTAGTCTCTAGGATTTAACGCAATCCACAGTCCGATCGAGGGATCACTAGGCCATAATTGAGACACCACTCTCTAGGATTTACCATATATCCCTCCATTCACTAGCCAAGGATTCATAGGCTCAATCAGGGGAAACCACCTCGAAGCTTTAACGTATATCTCGCCATTCACCAGCCGAGGATTTCTAGGCCCACTGAGGCACACAATACCTCGATTTAATGCAACCCACAATCTAATTTAGGGATTACTAAGCCAATTTATTTAATGTAATCCATAGTCTCATTTATGTATTACTATGCCATGTTTTCTTTCATTCAGAGATCCACCTCACTTAGTTTCGAATCCATTCGGAAATTAAACTTAACCAAAACATGAGAATCCCATCACGCCATGGCTATCCAGAAATGGAAAGGCAAGGATGAAGAGCATTGTCACACCTGGAAAAACTCATTCCACGGGCAACAAGAGAACCAAGAACATACATGCATAGTTACTATGCATGTGAAGTCTTGCAAGGAATCATACATGAAAATTGAAACCTTCAAGTATACCCTGCCTTATCCTACTCTTTCATGCTTTATCTTTCCCACTTCTTTGCCTTCTTTGTCTTTGTTGATCCAATGCTAAAGTTTTCCAATAAAACTCTGAGTGTCCAAGAGTGAGAGAGAGAGAGAATAGAGAGAGAGCTCCAAAACTGAAATGAAAAAAAATGTAGTACTAATAGAATGTATGAACTGATTCTCAAAAGTGTTTTTATTAATGTGGTCTCTAGTTTCTTCATTTTCCACTATTTTCCTTCGTTTTCATCCACACATGCAACCTATGGCCTTTCACCTTCCTTATCTCCTATTTTTCATTATTTTCATAAATAAATGTCAATTAATGTCATTTTTCCTTTCCAAATCCATTTTCTAATGACTTTGCGAATTTATATAGTCATAATAACTGAAATGAACACACACACTATGATGATTTTCAAAACACTCACTTTGGAATAAGTGTCCATAACCATGGTTATTATTTTACATTTGTTAATTTTTATTATATGGAATTTTCATCGAGATTGTTACATTATGTAGGCCCAACAATGATATCACTCTCTCCATTGTTGAGTAAATGGTAACAGACATGGCTTGTGATGGCTTTTGAGGGTATCCACGATGTTTATACTGAAGAGGTTTGTCAACTTGGGAATGTAATTCCTCAACTTCTTTTAAACTTGACTGTTGGTGTTACCTGAGCGTGACTATTGGTGTTACCTTTGTTAACATTAGAGAGTGTGCTACTTTAGTATAGTATCAGAGGATTCTCAACTTGTTAATCGTGTTCCTTAAAAACATTTGAGGATTAATGAAAATTTTATCTGGTGAATATTTCATAGTATTTTTTTCAACTACAAATTTCAACGAGTGAATGCTATTTGTATTTTTAACTTATCAATCTTGCAAATATACATGACGATAATGGTGATTACGGTCCACTAAAACCAACATGATTAATTGAGTCATTAATATCTTATTTATATGATAAAAAAGAATGGAAATAAGCATTCCTCTATCAGAATGATTTTTATGAATTAAGAAGTCAATAATGTTGGTATTCTAGCAAATGTTTTGGCTATTTTTATTTAGTTCAATTTTAAATTTATGTAGAGAGAAAATGATTGAATAATTTAATAGGTATATTTATTTTGAAATGAGATTTCTAAAATTTTGATTTAATTATCAATAATTATTTTTTCGATTGTAGGATTTAACTTTTATGAAATATTCTACAATATTTGGTCTAGTGAAAATACATGTCATAGTTAAAGACATTATTACATCTACATATGTTAAACACATATATTAATTATTTCTATAATTAAGAATAATAATAACAATAATAAATAAATAATCATTAAAAATAAACTTGCAATTAAATACCTTTTTTTTTAATTTTTTATTTTAATAATATATTTTAAAATAAAAAAATTTAACCATTAATTTATATACCATTACACTAATTTATATTAATTTTAAATTTATAAAATATATTTAAAAAATATTTATATTAATTTTAAATTTATGAATATGTTTAAAAATATTATATTAATTTTAAATTTATGAAATATAGTTTTTAGAAGAAAAAAGAATTTAAGAGTGAACTTTTGAGGATGCAAATTTACCCCTATTTTAATTTACATTATTTGTAGATGGTTTACTTAATTTCACTACTTATATATTTTATACTCTTTCCATTCTCTATATTTTATATTTGTCTTTTGGTACATATATTAGGATTATATAATAACATTTTTTCACTTTTATATTATGTATTATTTTCTCTCCCAAATTAATATATTAATTGTTATAGTATTAAAAGGTCTCACCCTATTAGCCGCTGACTAATGGTTACGCTTTATTGATTAAGGATGAATTAATTAAAATATCTGAACAAAACTATTTTTGATTTTTGAATAAAAGATTTACTATGGAATTAGTTTTCATGAGTAAAATTGATGGTAAAAAGAAATATAACTCAAGATCTGGAGTTAGTTAAAAAAAACGGTTTCCACAGTTACCCAAAAAGAAACTCTGGAATAAATAAGGATTCCAAGGAGTTTTTGGGGTTCTTAGCTATGAGGAGAAAATACTCTGTGAAATTGGAAAAATAATTCCAGAACAGACTGTCTGCTGGGTTGGAGATTTGGACCGGATTGTCCCGATATCTCCCCAGAATTCTGCTCCACTGGAGTAGGAGGGTTGGACCGGATTGTCACGAATCTCTCCTACAAAACAGCGTATAACGCTCCAGACTTGAAGCTAGGGGGAGAGTAGTGCGACGTAATTGCCCAGCTCGTGGTAGGGAGGCAACATGTACCATCAGTCAGATTTAAATTTAAATGAGTAAGATGCAGATAACCCTTGTCTTTTGTAAAGTAGGAAAAGAAGTTGTTTTCTGGTTGTTCCTACTTTACTGTTATAATAAGATTGTTGGTAAAATAGTATTGTTTTATTTTGTCTTTCTTTCCTATTGAAACTGTCAGAAGAACTGATAGAATCTGGAAGGAAACTATGTTATATTCTGAGGTTTTATTATAGAAGCTAGTGAAGTAACCCTGGAAACCCTGAAACCCATTCTTTCTTTCCTGAGTTATTCCTCGTGAAGTAGGAGGAATTTAAAGAAAAATACCGAATAGTAAACTTTCAGAAAGACTGTTAACCCAAAAACCTGTAGACCAGAGTTATGGGTTGGTCGCCTTTCCTCCTATGATAATTACACGGACATATAGGCGGTCCGGTCGCCGTATCGCATAACAATAGATATTAAACAGGAAAACTAAGAAGATTCTGTAGATTCAAATTTCTAGATAAACCCCAGTAGTAAACAAACAATTCATCATTCTTATAAGGTTGAACCAGCCTCACAGAAACGAGATATGATATCGACAATACAGAATAATAGCACTGAGCAAAGAAGCCGAAAAGATCATCAATACCTTCAACTAACACAGTAAGAAATTGAGATTACCGATAACTGTCCTAACACATACCATCAATTGCACAGAACCATTATCCGAAATGGAAGAACGGCGAATCACCCACAACATGTTTAATTATGAAAATAATTCTTGAGTACAGGAACTTTTAGAAACAAAAAATAGATCAAATCGTAAGGAATTCACAATGCCATACACACAGTCATCGGATAAGTATGTGGTAAAAAAATAACTGTGGAAATATATGGGAAACCCCAATTGTCCAGAGGTGTTACAATATATAGCTAAGAGTTCAGGCGAGTATAAACCCCAGTCCTTCAGCAACAGTACAAATTTTACATACTAATTTCTGAGAAATGAAACTCTGAAGATAAAAACCCTTTCGAGAGTTTTGATACACCACATCTTGTCAGCGTGAGGCCGTAAAAATTGGTTAACCGCTATTAAATTCTGAAATGTTACATAACAGCTTGGTTATAAATTCACTCTCAAGCCTTTCCGACTCCACACTCTCGCTAACAATAAAATTAAGCCGAGGAGGGTGTAAGGGTTCAATCCCAATATGATAAATACTTGTAATTACGCGCCAGGAGTTCGGTCGTTGCCGCGAAGAACTTGGATGAGACTGGGAATTACCAAGCGGGTATAAGAAGTTACAATCCATACCTGCCACACCAAGAAAACCTTAGCAAATGGAAAGAACAGAAACGCGAAATTTATAATTCAACATTCTTCCGCAGAAAAAGAGAAACAAAAACCCCAGTTCTAAAATGGCGCCGAAGGATTTAGTACCTGTAGTAATGGATTAGCAGAACCCAAGAGCTTGGGAGCACCTTCCGCCAGCAAACCCAACAAGATTGTAACGAAGGATAATAATGGTGAAGAACAGGAAGAAATCTACCCAGAGGACAACCCAGAAGTAAAATAAACAATGTCACCAGAATTCCATTCCTCTCTTGAAGAAAAAAAACAAACTAAGTTTCTGTGTATGAACGTTGTAAAAACAAAATTAGGATACCTGTTACGGGAAGGAAGCCGCCCGGAGATCACTTTGCAACGTTTACCAAAGGAAGGCAGTCGAAACCCTGTGATTTCCACCCAACCGCACCGCCTCCAGAACCATCGAACAGAGGCGACAATGAATGGTCGAAACGGTTAGGACCCCAAGGTCATAGCAAACCCTAGACAACATTCACCGTGGGATCGATTTCCATCAACGGCAGATCAAGTGCCACGTATGGGCGGTAAGTTCGAGCTAAGTGGCCAGGAGTTCAGGTCATCCAAATTAATTACGCAATAAACACATTAAAAACTGAGAAGACAGGTATGCAAAAATGCTAAGGGTTCGAATAAGGCCTGTGGAAATGGACGGTATCAACAAACCCGAGAACCTGGTGTTTAAAAGCAGATTAAGTGATATATTTATTCATAAGACTCGAAACCGTAGCATTGATTTAAAACAAATTAAGTCCAGTATTAACCCTGCAGTACATAAGGTCCAAACACAGTACCGCAGCCAGGATTCGATTATAATGAATCTAGTTTTAATCTTTAATTGAATCTATTAATACATGATGACTTCATTCGTATCATTCGTAACTGGAGTTGGAGTAAACCTTATGCCTTGTTTTATTTTGTTACTGTGGTCTAGTTGGTAATTTTTTTAAAAATTATAGCGTGATGACTGTTACAGTTATTGTTTTTCAATAAGTTTTTTCAATAATATATATTTGATTTATAATAAAAATTTATAAATAAAAATCATCTAAATTAACTACATTAAATCGCATTGACCAACCATCACTAATTTATATGATAATATTAAAATAATAACGTTTTATTATATCATAAATTATTATTATTATTAAATTCAGTAATGTAGTTATAGTTATTAATATATAAATATTAATAATTAATAATTATTTACAATTAAATAATTATAAATATAAGACTAAAAATCTATACGTAAAACAATTAACTCAAATTGTTGATAGTGCTTTTACTCTTTACATGATAAATACAATATTTTCAAATTTATCTTAAATATTGTAATTTTGCAGAGATAAAATACACATGGTTTTTTTGCACTCTAAAATAAGTTTGCAAGAAAAAAAATTAATCAGTGTAAGCTCACGTTAGAGAGTGCTTTAGATCGATCTACCCTAGCTATTAATTATTATTAACTTTGTAATTTTAATTTTTATTATTATTATTAAATATAAATATTTTAAAAATGCCTTAATTTATATTTATGATTATCAATCATATTTTTTAATGTAATTATTCTAATTTTATGAATGATTAGATTAATAATCTTATAATTGCACTTGTTTAAAAAATAATAATATAAATTATATATTATTTTTCATCCCCAAATAAAATAAAATATATATAAAAGAATTGGAGAATGTAAGCATGCATTCCAATTACTGGCTGTTCTGATTAAGAAAGTGGCTGTTGGATTGCAAAACTAGATACTCAATTACCGTTATTCATCTAGAAGTTGACCGTTAGAACGTTCTGCTGGACGAGAATTGGAATTTGAATGCAAAATTAGATATTCAATTACCGTTATTCATGTGGACGTTAACCGTCAGAACGTTCTACTGGACGAAAATTTAAATCCATGATATGCATGTCCACTTGCTATGTGCTGCAATCAATAAATTTCTTTGCTTTTCTGGCATTTATTTATTGGCGAAAACGAGATATTCAATTGCTCTCCATACTATCTGGACACTTTCTTACCTGCACGACGAGTCGGAGGAGAATTTGAAGACGAACTCCATGTGGACTCAGAAGCTGGAAGATATCAATGTGTTAATGCTTCAGAATATGTGCAACATTAATACATTGATATTTTCCAGCCTCTGAATTCCTTGAAATATGCCCAACGTTCCATCCTTCTGGAAATTAAAATCCATATGAACTCAAAAGCTGGAAAATATCAATGCGTTAATGCCTCAGAATATACGCAACATTAATGCATTGATATTTTCCAGCCTCTGAATCCCTCAGAATATGCAACATTCCCTCCTCCTGCTCTCAATCTGGGCGAGAGCGAGTTTACTTCTGAGTCTATCCCTTCAAGATTTTATGTATACACGCGGTATGGACAGAAAATCCACGTCACATCGATCCGTACTGGAAGTAGTTGACCACTTAAGTCTTAAACCGCAAGTGGTTGATATGCTGCTGTTTGCATGTCTACATTGTGCATTTATCTGGCAGTTATTTTATTGCCGAAAATAAATAACTCATCCTACTCATAAAAACACGTTACTCACTGGCCCATCCGCAGTCTTTTTCGGATCACTTGGGTCATATCTGCCTCCACGGGGTAGACTCCATCAGACTAAATTTAGGAAAGCGAAAATATTTTTGAAAACGTAAATTAAGAAAAATAACTTCAACTTGAGCGATGGATAACTCAGAGAACTGCCTAACCTTTTTATGATTTTTATAACTAAACTTATCCAATACGCAACTAAGAGAAGTGTGTAAAAATTTTATGGTTTTTAATTTTTTTAAAATTTACTAATAAAATTATGCAATTTAATAACTGAAATTTTATTTCAAATTTAAAATATTTTTATATTTGAAATTTTATGGGTATCTTAAATATCTATTAAATATTATAATAATAATATTGATGTAATAAGAGATTTTATAAAAATAAAAAATTATATTTAATTTGATCATTTTTCTTATTTTATATAAGATAATTAAATTAGATAACTTTATATGTATATTATTATAGTTATTTTTACATAAATGATATTATTATGTTGTGATGTATGTTTATTTTAAAACAAATTAATTATGAATAATTATTAATCTGATGGTGGAGATTTAATGTCCATTAGAATATGCAGAAATATTTATAATAATATTTATAGATTAACTATTATGATTTTTCTAGAGTTAGTTATGCTCTTTTAATTAATTAATTTATATAAAGTTAGTTAATTTTTAAAAAAAAATATGTCATCTCAACATATGTCATATTGGGCATGAGGTATTGAGAAACCATGGTATTGGCTCATGGTATCAGAACAAGAGCTATTTACACCTTGAGAATTTACATGGTAAAGTGGGTGTGAATCTACATTGTTAGGAATATTGTTACATGCTCTTTAAAATGTATATATGTTTAGCACATATATTAAATCCTTTTATAATCAATAACAGTAATAACCTGAAATAGGGAGGGGGATGATTGGGTTGAAAGAGGGAAGGGGGATTACAAGGGTGGTTTGCCATCGTCCCTCTTGGCTAATGGGGTAGGGGACATGGGAAATTTTCCCCAACTAGATTAAATGCTAAGTGGGTTGGAAATAAAAATGCACATTGGGAGATGGTTGGTGAGTTGGTCCAAGCTTTCGAGCATTACTAGTGCCAATAAAAATGCACATTGGGAGATGTTTTGTGAGTTGGTCCAAGCTTTAGAGCATTTGTAGTGCATGGACATTCTTGATATCATCATGGAAATTCACTCCCCAACATTTGTAAAATTTTGTTGAGGTGGGTGAAGGGTATAAGTGGCTAATTGAACAAATTTATGTATTGCTAAATCACCTATATGAGTGGTCTTGATTGGTGAGAAGTGTGTAAATTTTGTGCAATGCATGAGAGCATTATATGTAGTTAAGCACAAACCATGGAGTAGGTGTCGTTAGCTTACAGTCTTTGCAAGTTTTTTTGTTAACATATAACACGGTGGAGTATCAATGTGCAGTAGGGATGCATCATATAGTGATGGAGATTGAATGCCAAATATTTTGAGACGCAAGATGCTTTGAAATTTAGTTTAGCACAGGGGAGCATCAAATCTAGCTAAAGCTACACCTAGAAGTTGTAGTAGTTAGCTTCTAGCCTTGGTGGTCTTAGCTTACTAAAGGTAAGGAAGTATTGTGTCTCATAATTAGTGTTTTTAACTTTAATTGGATAATACCTAGTACTGTTGGATGAGAAACAAGGTAGGATAGAAACTTACTAATTTTTCGTTATGATTCTCGGAATTTTTTTCGCTACCCTTTCTTTCTAGTGTTTAGAGTGGAATTATGTAACGTAACTCGGTGTACCTTGTGAAAAATACACTAGATAAAAAATATTTACAACCATGTGATATTCCACGAATGAATTAACACATAGTTAAATTTTTCATCAAATGATACAACCATGATCAATTTTTTTTTTTTGAACAAGACTAATTCTATTAAGAGAGGACATATAGTACAAACAGAGCTTGCATGCAAGCGATGCTGAGAGCAGGGGAGCCAGAGGTGAAAGGCTAACAACCCCACTCCTGAGTAACAACCAAGGAATGAACAAAAAAGATAACAAGGAGAGCAGAAAAATGAGAGCTAGACAAAAGTATCTACCCAGTGTGGATGGATACTGTCAAACGGCATTTTTTCCCTTTTTTCTTGCTTACTTTGACCCAGCCATTGGAACTTGGTTGGGCAGTGACCAGTTGTAGACTATTCTGCGTTGAGGGCGGAATATTCTTGTTAGAGTCGGAGGAAGAAGATACATGCGAGCGTTTCTGAGAGATCGGAGGGGCAGAGGGATCCACAGGATTGGCTGAGTGTGCATCCATCAGAGTTCCAACATTCTCCCCATCTGTTTCGATTTCCTCTTCATCTGAGCTGGAAGACTCTGTGTCATCCATGCAGGGGGAGGAACACTGGGATTCCAGCGCTTAGATTTGGGTTTGTGATTCAGATTCTTCTTTTTGTCTTGGAGCTCAGAGCAAGTATTTTGGAGATGCCCCGTTTGATGACAATGGCGATGTCTGAAGGCCGTATTCTCATAGTCCAAGGTTTGTGTCCAATGGAAGTCCCCAATTTTGAGGTTGATCTGATCCGAAAATTCTTTGTTGATGTTTATTTCCACGCACAATCCGCCGTAGGTGTAGAGTCCTTTCTCCCTTCTTGAGGTATATGTGGTGAGATAGCGACCTAAGGTGTCTCTTATGGCTAAGAAAATAGAGAAGTGCCATAGATGCACTGGAGGGTTCAAGAGCCTGACCCAAATGGGAAGTTTGGTGATGATAGCTGTAGAAGGGTTGAAGTCTGGAAACCATGGGGTGATGAAAAGCCCAGCCGAGCCCCAGAAACAGGGGATAATTTCCTAGTTTGCAGGAGATCAGCATTGAGGTCATAAAGTGTTGGAGCTTATCATCTGGATTCGACCTTATGGGAATACAGTTCGCAAGTGATGTAATATAGCTTAGGTAAAGTTGTTATGAGTAGCATTAAGGAGTTTAAGTCCTATTTGTAATAGGAATGTTCATTAGGTTTGCATCTGTCATTTTGTAATAAATACCATGTTACATGGTAAAAGCAAGGTGTTAAAAAGTAGGAATTCGATGTATCTAGATGATGATAAGGTTATCCTCTATTGTAAATGATCTATAAAGGTAAAGAAGTTGAAATTCTAAGGGTTGGACATTTTTTAGAAAAAATACTGTGTTTATTGTAAGTGACAGTTTTCAGCGTAATATAGAGTTTTCTACTTAGCCAACTCAAGATTTATGAAGAGTTCTAGTATGTTCTTGTTCTGATGGAATATTTTTAATATCCTATGTAGTGGTGTTTGCTTATGTTACTCAGAATTCATCATTGATGCTCTGAATTCCTTCATAGACAAACTGACTGTGTGTTTTATTAACTGGCTATGTGTTTTACAGTTTCTCATGTGTATTCCTTGACTTGAACTTTGATATGCCTTGACTTCCATGCTAAGTAGATTGTTTGGTTTTGCTAAAGCTATTATGACTTCATAGGCCCAATTTCTAGTTGCTAATGTGAATCACAACCAATATCTATTTTTATCTTCTTTTACCACACATAAAGTTATCCATCTATATTTCTATCAAAAATTATTAACCCTTGAGAGAGCCCTCTCAGGTTGAGGAGGCTAATCCTCAATCAAAAGATTGGTTTGAAACAGTTACATGAGATTAACTTAACTGGCAGCCTATCAGATCTGTTTTTTTTATAACACATACCAGGCCAGAAATATAATTTTCTAATAGTTGTTTACATTTTCTGGTATCCTGGGTGTCCTGCATTGCTACTCCGGTGGTATTCATCCATGATTAACTCTTTAAGTTCCACCTAATTTGGTACATACAACTTTCCTCTAAAGGTTAGCATTTGTTCTTGGTTAAATCCATAATTAGAAGTACTTCCTTGTTTTCTGGTCTCTTCCATTTGTCGCTATAGGAATTGATATTCTAGATCTTTTTGTGCTTATTATTTTACTTGATCTAAGAATTTACATTCAAGTTGATTGTAGTAAAGCTCATAAACACAATGCAGCTTCCTACTTAAAGCATCAGCCACCCGGTTCTCCTTTCCTTTCACGTGTTGGATGTACATATCAAACTCAGTTAAAAAGGCATTCTATCTTGCATGTCTGGAGTTTAAATCAACTTTCTTGAAATAACTAGTCAAGCTGCTATGATATGTTCTTAGCACAAAATTTTTACCCAACAAGTAGTGTCTCCATACCCGGAGCGCATGTACTACTGTTGTTAATTCTAGATTGTAATCTGAGTACCTTTGTTCATGTTCCTTCAACTTTCTTAACTCATATGACACTACTTTTCCTTTTGAGATAAAACTGCCCCAACACCCTCTTTACTAGTGTCTGTGCATACTTCAAATTATTTATTAGGGTCAGCTACCCTCAACACTAGTGCAGTGGTCAATAAATGTTTCAACCTCTCGAAATTGTTTTGGCACTCAACGGTCCACTTAAAGATTTTTCCTTTTCTATGAAAGGAGGTAATGGGAAAAGAAATTGTGGAAAATTCCTCAATAAATCTTCGGTAATACCCAGCTAATCCCATAAAGGATCGAATATGTGCCACATTCTGGGGTACACGCCATTCCATGGTTGTCTTGATTTTCTCTAGATCAACACCAATCCCTTTTTCTAAAATGACATGGCCTAAATACTAGATTTCTGATTTAAAGAAATCAAATTTTTTGAACTTAGCGTACAACTGGTGTTTTGTTAGCATTTCCAGCACAATACTTAAATGCTCTATATGTTCTTCTTGATTTTTAGAATAGATTAAAATGTAATCTATAAATATAAGTACAAAATTATACAGGAAGGGATGAAATATACCATGCAATAACCTCCTAAAGGTTGATGGTGCATTTTTTAACCCGAAGTGTAACACCAAAAATTCATAATGGCTGCACTTGGTACGAAATGCAGTCTTGAAAATGTCTTCATCCTTAATTCGGATCTGGTGATATCCATATCTTAAATCTGTCTTTGAAAATACAGTGGGCACCTTAACTTGATCGAACAAATCATCAATCCTCGGTAGAGGATATTTATTTTTAACTGTTAATTTATTAAGTTGTCTATAGTCCATGCACATTCGCATGGTTCCATCTTTCTTCTTAATGAACAACACTAGTGCTCCCCATGGGGACACACTCAGACGAATATAACCTTTGTCCAACAGTTCTTGTAACTTCATTTTTAACTCATTTAGTTCTGGAACACTCATTCTGTAAGGAGCCCTTGACACAGGAGATGCTCCTATCATTAATTCTATAGTAAAATCGATATCTCATCTTAGTGGTAAACCAAGAATATTTTCTGGAAATACATCCATGAAATCTTGTACCAATGGTATGTTGTTGTGAAACCAGCTCAAAAAATAGAAGAAAAGAGAGATAAACACCTTAGAAATAAGCCATTTCGAGGGTGCAACCTCCAATACATTACATAAATGAAAAATTCTTGGATGATACAAATGACAAAACCTCCTTTCTATATATAGGAGTTCATGTGGCCACAATGCAATCCTAGCCAAACTAACAATAATAATTTAAGGGCACAATAATAATAATATGGGGGTTACAGGGGTACAACAATAAGAATAAGGGGGTTACAGTAATGACAGTAAGGGACTATACTATTAATATAGGGACCTAACATGCTCCTCGCCTTCAAAAAAGTGTTGTCCTGAATGCTTGAGTAGCTTCAGGTGCTTTTGTATAAAATTCTCATCCTTCCATGTAGAATCTTCAATGGGTAAGTTCGTCCATTTGATGAGATACTCTAAAATTGATCGATTTTGTAGTTGTCGAGTTCTTGTTTCCGTGACTTCTTCAAGTTCCAATATGGTTTTTCCTTCCTCATCAAATTCTGGCAATATTGTTTGAACTAGAATTTTGTCCCCTGTATCCTTTTTTAAGCATGAAGTATTGTTTGAACTAGAATTTTTGTCCCCATGGATGCACTTGCGAAGAAGCAGGAAGCTCCAATTTGTATGCCAGAGTACCAATCTTTTGCAAAACCTTATAAGGACCATAGTACTTTGGCGATAATTTATTATCCTTCTTAGCTTGCTTGAGGGACATTTTTTTGTATGGTTGTAGCTATAAAAATACCCAGTCTCCCACATCAAAACTTCTCTCACTGTGATGTTGATTTTCCTATTGTTTCATTCGATTTTGTTCCAAATTTAGGTTATCCTTTAAGAGTTGGAGAACTTCTTGTTGATGCTCGATGTGATCCTCCACTGCTTGAACCCTAGCATTTTACCTTAAAGAATATGTGATGGATGGTGGATGATATCCATAAAGTGCCATAAATGAGGTCATTTTTGCTGTAGTATGGAGGGAAGTGTTATACCACCATTCAACGAGAGGTAACCACTTCACCCATTCTGCTTGCTTATTAGATACAAACCAACAAAGATATCCTTTGAAACATTTATTCACTATCTTTCATTGACCATCGGATTGAGGATGATAAGATGAGCTATGAGCTAGTTGAGTACCCAAACAAGAAAATAATTCCGTCCAAAAATTTCTTGTAAAAATGGGATCTCTGTCACTTACAATAATCTTCGGGTTTCCATGTAGCTTTTGAATTGTTTCCATAAATGTCGTAGCAACTATACTTGCTTTAAATGGATGAGATAATGCACAAAAGTGTGCATACTTGGTAATTCTATCAACTACCACCATGATGACACTCCTTCCTTCGGACTTAGGTAAACCTATTATAAAATCCATTGAAATCTCCTCCCAACGTTGACTTGGAATGGATAAAGGTTGTAGAAGACCCGGGGTCTTAATTGTCTCAACTTTATTTTGCTGGCAAACCAAACATTCCGCCACAAACTTTTGAATATAAGATTTAAGGCCATCCCAAAAAAATTCTTTCTTCACCCTATGGTAAGTTTTTAAAAATCCTGAGTGTCCTCCTAAAGGAGAAGTGTGCAATTCCAGAAGAATCTTTTGTTTTAGTTGGGAATTCTTACAAAGATATAAGCGATCTTTGTACCATAAGGAATCATTTTCCAACTAAATGTATCAGATGTACTAGGATCTTGCTGCAACTTTTGAATGAGTGTCCATACATCTTTGTCCTTCTTCCATTCATCTCTTGCTTCGGTTATCCAATCTGGTTGGATAATAGAAATGGCACAAAGCAATGCTTCCACCTCTTCATTCTTTCTTGAGAGTGCATATACAACAACATTAAGCTTTCCTTTTTTGTAGATTATTTCAAAGTCATAACCCAACATCTTTGTGACCCATTTTTGCTGCTCTTCTGAAGATAGTCTTTGTTCCAAAAAGTGTTTAAGACTATCATGATCAGTTTTTACCTTGAAGTGTCTTCCCTTTAGGTAATTTTTCCATTTCTTTAGTGCATGCAGTATTGCTAACATTTCCTTCTCATAAATAGGTTTCTGTAAATACTTCCCTTTTATTGGATGACTTTCAAAAGAAATGGGTCTTCCTTCTTCCATTGAAACAACACCAATTCCATTTCCTGAGGCCCCATCAATTCCTGATAAAGGATTTTGTGAAGTCGACATAGCTAAGAATGGTGCTAGGCACATTGCCTCTTTAATATGTTCAAAGGCCTTAGTTGTTTCACGATTCCATGAAAATGCATCTTTATTCAATAATGTTGTTAAGTCTTTGCAGTGAAACCATAATTATTCACAATGTTACGATATGTTGAAGCCCCGAAAATCGGGTCTACAACAAGGGGGATACCCACCCGGTCTGGACCTTGGTTAGCATGTTTGATGTAGTGGGTCCGACTAGGGATAATGGGACCAGTTTCCCAATATGTGTGTGTGTGTTTGAGATTTGATATTTCTTTTCTAAAATTCCTAAGTAAAATGCTTTTAATCTATTTTTAATCTATTCATATGCAAACTGCATTCTAAGAAATATCTAATTCTAAACTAACCCGGGATGTAATTTTTTCAACATATGCGATCTAAAAGGATTTCAGATAGCAATTGATAATAAAAATTATTCAATTATTATGAGAAAAGAATTCAATAAAGATAAACTATTTCACATAAAAAGTTAGATGAAACAGTTGTGGAAAACATATCGCATATTAAGCTATTCATATATCAAGCACAAATAAATAATTATCAACGTATAAAAATGCCAAATGATAACTAAAGTATTCAAACATTAACATATAAACAACTGAACATAAATATCACTTTTAACACAGAAACATAAACAATTAAGAGATAAAAGTACAATTTATAACTGGTTCTACTCATGATCTAGAAGCAATAATGATTTATCTCTTTCTTAATCCAATATCTATCAAGAGTACAGAAATGCAACATCAGTAACAGATATTAGACACAAATATCAATAAATCTTGTTCCATTCATTTATCAAAACCTCCTCTGAGGGTGCAAAAGTGCATGTTCTGAGGATAAGTTTTTGAAAAATTTCAGGACCCTTCTCTAAATGAATGAGAAGGGTTTAAATACTAATAACTAAAATCTAAAATAGTTTATTACAAAAATTTAGGATTCAGTTTAAATGATCGTCCTTTTTCTAGGCAAAAATATAGTAAAACTAAAACTAAATCTAAAAATAAAGACTATCAACTATCTACTTATGGATGTGATCTTTGATCTTGCAAGCATCCAACATTGTTTTGAGAAGAGGTGGTTGGCCGACTTCAGATTTCAACTGCCCCAAAAAGACAGAATCGGCAAGTGTAGGAGCAATCTTCTCAGCAGAATTAACGATGCAATTAAGCACACTGCATTGACTATGTGGTTTCACTAGATATGTCCAGTAAGAATCCCAGTTTAATCTTGTCAGTCTTTGAATTGACTTTGCCTTTTCATCAGCCTTTTGTCTCCATTCTGTTTGCGATTGCTTGTGCTTGTGGAAGGTGTCCCAGAATAATTTCTGAAATCAAATTAACTTTGTGCAAATTTTCATTTACACAATCAGTAATATTTCCCGCTGCTGTAGCTGCTTCCTCTGCTGCTTTTTCTGCCTCTATGATCTGTATGTCCCAATTGTTGAAGAGAATTTCTTTATAACTATCATTGATGATCGGTGCTCCTGCTCTTCTTCCTTCCTCTGTCTTTTTCCATGCCAAATAATTCATAACTCTTTCATTATTCAAATCATAATCATGTCGTAATTCTACGACATGATTAGTGATTTTATCACTTTCTCGACAAAAATAGTTGTATTGCAAGATTTTCTGGCATAATATGTCTTGTTGTTGCAGTAGTTGTTTGTTCAAAGAAACAGACTCTGAAATAAACTCTGGAAGCTTAGGGTCATCTTTGTGCTCCTCTTGAATAATCTGTATTTGTTTCTCTTTATCTGCCAAAATTTTCTGATATCCAATTTGCATCTGTTGAAGCTCTTGCTGTAACTTTTCAAGTTTTATTTGCGCTTCACTGTTAGCACGGGCTTGTTGTAATTGTTGTTGCAGAACTTGTATCTGATATTCTTTTTCATTTAATAATAGCCTTACCTCGGATGCTTTGTCAATAGTTGTGGAGGCATAAGCTCCTGTAATCTGAGACAACTTGGTAATATTATCAGTTGGATCTGTAGTAGGATCCTTCCATAAGACATCTAAGTGTTCTGCCTCAGTAGAGATTGAGCTCTCTAACTTTCTATTTTTCCTTTTCTTCCTCACTACTGCTTTATACTGTGGGTTGTAGAATACATCTAGAGGAGGAATGTCCTCTATATTGAGTACAATTTCAGAAGAGGGAGTGATAGGTATATGCTTAGTTTCTGTGATGGTGCCACTTATTCCCGTGCTAAGAACTTTTGTTGTATGTACAAGGGTCTTTATAGTCTATCCTTCTACATTAAGCAATTGATTAAAAGTTTCCCATTCTTTATCCAATTCAGTTCTGACTCTCGGTTGCTGTACATTGAGAGGTGGAAGATTCAACTGTGGAGTGGTAAAAGTCTGTTGTTGTGAAAGCTCTTTAGATTGAGCTGTATCCTTCACTGAGCTTTCATAATTATCAATATTTTTAGAAAGCTCAGAAGTCTCTTTGTCAGACTTCGACTTAGGCTTTTCTGTGTCTGAGCTTCCACTAAGACTGACACTAGGAGTTGGTTCCCTTGCGGGTTCCAAGCGTAAATTTTCCAAAGGGATAGTAGTTATTCTTCTCTCTCTGTAAACTTTAAATTCCTGAAATTCTTCTGGGGATAACTGTGTTTGAGCTAAATGTAAAAATTCTTTAAATGAACATTTTGTTTGAAACATATCATCAAAAGGATCTTCTTCTCCTGAAAACACTCTTACTTTGATTGTAGTGGTGAAATTTTTGACAACATCATTTGGATCAAATAACCTTCTCGAAAACTTGAACAATTGTAAGCATGTAATATTGCTTACCTCTTTGAATGCGTGACCAACATCAAAAAATGAAAATGTTCCACAGGCTACGGGAAATTGTGGCCAAATGCCCTTCTTCTTCTCCTTTAATTCCTTTGTCAAACCTCCTTCACCACAGGTTTGATAAGCAATTTCCCGAGCTACAAGTTTATCCAGAACATATAGGGGTAAAACATGGGGGGAAGCAGAACCTCCAAAAACCCTCACATAAGTAAACAACTCTTCTCCAAACCATCTTGCGACGGGGAGAATGTCGACTTCTGCTTCCGGGGATAACCTTGGAGCATCATTATTATACAATATTCTGTATAGAGGCAACATTATGCCATGGCAAATTTTGTAAACATGAGGAACAAACTTTGATTCCCACAACTCTTTGTGATAGACATGAATAGGCAAGGGATCATGAATTGTCCATTGCCAACCCATCAAAGGGAGTTTAGAAACAAAACAAATTGAATCCATAACATAGGCAGATAGATAAAAAGTAGGATAAATCCTTTGAGAAACAGTCCGTTTAGACCGGTAATTGAAGATAGAAGTGCCCAAATTATCAGACAAGATTTTGGCCCATTCCGCAATTGTAGCGTTAACAGCAGCATTCAACAAAGGGAGCCATTCAGGTAAGACCATATTTATGTCAGGCTTTCCAAAAATCCTGCATAACATAGTAGCAACAAAAAAATATGGAGAGGTGAGCGAACCAGTGTTGTACATACCGTGTTTTTTCTTCTTCAATGGTTCATCTCTTTTGGTCCATTCCTTGGTACATTCCGCCAAATTTGCATTTTCTCTGGCCAATTTATCCATAGATTGTTTGTTGTAAGTCGCCTGAGGTTCCGGTAAGTGATACATAAGCCTCAAATCTTCTGTAGTGAATGACCTGATAAGTTCTTGTCGTGGAGTTCTAAATTGCCTGTCTGAAATATCGGTGTTATCCAGCACCCATTTTACCATATCTGTATACGGAACAATTCTCGGTCTTGCTGCTATTCTATGCAGAAATGAACAAGCTAATTTTGTAAGAGACGCTTCAGAGGAATTACTTGATCCTGCGGTAGCCGCGACTTCCATTACCCTGGGATTTTCTTCTTCGAGCAAATTATGCATCCCCTTCCAAGTGGTGATACCGGCGTCCTTATTGCAAGCAGTGTTTGCGTATAAGGAAGCCATCTCTTTTTTTTCAGCACTCGAAACTTTCTCTTTCTTACCCATAATTCTCTATGAATGCTTTGTATAGTCTTCTGCTCCTTCGCCCCTGCGGTGTTACGAATTAAGTGAGAGTAATGATATGAGAAAGGTGACTGGATAGTTTTAACTGCTGAAGGCGGATAAAAAATATTATTTTAAATGTGAAACAACATTTCAATGAAAACAAAATCCTTTCCATCAATGATTATCAATCCATTCATTAATTTTGATATCAAAGCGCATAACGGATATTTATTTATCAAAAGATTTACTTTGGACGACGCGCTAGAAGAATCTGTGATAATGCGATCTGCGATTTGCTGTGCAATATCGCAAAATCGCAATATCGTGGATCACAATCATTGCAAATCGAAATTATTGTAGGATCGCATTCATCGCAAATCACAACATCCATAAATCGCAGTCTCATATCATCGTGAAATCGCAATATCGCAAAATCGCAAAATCGCAATTTCACAAAATATAACTTATTAAACAACTTTTCTGAGATATGCGGCTTGCGATCAATACTTTAATGTATAGTTCTTTGGGATCACGCTATCGCAATATCGCGGAATCACAATTTTAAAATATTCTGCTTTTATAAAGGATATCTACTTTTTTGCGATGGATGCGGTACTTTTCTTCAAAGAAGGATTATGTTTTGATCTATCATAAGCTTAGGTTTATTTAAAATATTTTCAAAGGAATTTCCCTAAGTTATGATAGTAAGTTTTATTTGAGAAAGGAAATAAATACTAATTAATTTTTTGGATTTTTTGACTAAGGGTCCCCACTTATTTAGTATTATTACTAATATTAAATAAGAAGGGGGGTTGTTGCTGGCCACAATAATTGGCGATTCACTTGGAAGAACCAATTATCTCTACTTTTCTTTTGAATTTTCTAAACTTTTCAAAATAGAAAATTTTCCAGAAAATCAAACTTTATTATAAAAAGAAAAAATACATTATGCTTTAATCTATAAATGATATTTCATTTCTTCTATATTCAAATTTTGATTATTTACTTCCTCAAGCTAGTCCTGGTATTTACATCAGTCATTACTTGGTTTAAAAAGATAAAAACAAAGGCTTCTCTATAAATCAGTTTTAAATATGCTCTTTTGTCGTAGGTAGAGCCACTGCTTCCAGCAAGCGTTTATAGCCTCGATAAGGTTACCTGTTACCCCACAATGATCCTGTATCCTTCTTAGATAAATATAAAATTTTCAAATAGAAATCCATATTCACACTTATTACTTTTTCTTTTCTTTTTATTCTTAAAGAACAATGTCTTGGTTTGGTAGCCAACTCATGACAATTCCATTCACTTGATTTATAACTTTGCTGAACAAGTTGGCTCGTGATGAGACCCCTTGTCTTTTGATTGCAACAATCTTGAGTCATTTCCCTGTAATGGTATGCAGTATTGGCAAAGTCGGCAAGCTATAATATCTATGATCATGATAAGTCGGCTCGTGATGAGACCTATTACTCTTTAAGTTAAAAAGTGTATTATTGGATAATTCTTTGAAAATTGTAATTTTCTAAGTGGGGAGGATATCATTGTTTCCTTAAGATAGCTCTGGACGACAATAGTAGAGTTTTTTGGAAGGAACTTTTCTATAGAGAAATGTTGTTTTGTTATTGATACCTTTCATTGAACTGATATAAAACAATCTTTCACTAAAAGTTGCCTTTCATCAAAGTTTTTTACAGTTAAAACTAGTATCATTTCAAGACTAAAGTTATTTTATAACTGTATCTTTGAATAATAATGATCAATATTCTGAAAAGAATTCTATTTATAAAAGTAGAAAAAAAACAAAATCTAAAAAGAGAATTTGTATCTTCTTTGTGAATTCCAAATGTAACTATTAACAACTTGTTTTATTTTGACAATAAAGAAAACTAATATACAAAATAGAAGAATGATCTCCTATGGAAAGTATTTTTTGATAATTTGTCCATTAACAGGTAAAGACTCTCTTTTGCCTGTTAAATTCTGTAACATAAAAGTAGATGGACCTATGATTTCTGAAATTTGAAAAGGACCAAGCCACATTCGTTGAAATTTCGTATGTTTTCCTTTTTCCTCATGAGCCTTGTCCCATTTTAAAACAAGATATCCAATCTGAAAGTCTTTTCTGGTTATCATGTTTGAATCAAAAGAAGCTTTTACTAATGCTTGATGATGAGCATAAGTTATTTTGGCTTTTTCTCGTTGTTCTTATAACTTAATTATTTCCATCTGTCTTAGTTGCAAGGAAGAAGTTGGTACTTCATCAATATATTGAACTAAGGCCAAAGAAGGAATTGCTAAATGAGTTGGAAGAACTACTTCTTTCCCGTAAACTAAATTAAAGGGAGAAGTGCCAATAGAAGCCTTCTGTGTTATTCGATCTGCCCATAAAGCATATATTAAAGACTTATGCCAATTTTTATGATTTTTATCAATGGTTCGCTTAATGATTTTGATAATAATTGGCAGAGTATTTAAGTTTGAATCCTCTCTTGAGTGAAAATTCAGTCATAGCATTACCAGAAAAATATGATGCATGATCAAACATTAAAGCAGAAGGTAAACCAAACCTGGTGATTATGAACTGATCTATGAATTCAATGATATGCTCACCATTAGCAGTCTTGAGAGGGACTGCTTCTACCCATTTCGTAAAATAATCAGTTGCGGTAATGATATACCTATGTTGCTTAGAAGAGTGAGGAACGATCTCACCTATTATGTCCAATCCCCATTGATCAAAAGGTTGTTTAATGTTTACTGGTTGTAATGGCAATGATGGTTTCTTTTGTCTTCCAGCTGCAGTTTGACAAACTTGGCATCTTCTTACATAGCTATGTGAATCTTTGAATAAAGTGGGCCAGTAATAGCCTGGGCGAAGGATTTTATGTGCAGTGTCATCTACTGCATAATGTCCACCTGCTGGCCCATTGTGAAGTTCCTGCAAGACTTTTTCAGCTTCAGATTTTTCCAAACATCTAAGAAGAACAGAATCGTAATTCATTCTAAAAAGAACATCGTTTACAAGCTGATATTGTTTAGCCTTCAACCTTAGAGCTCTTTTCTTGGTGTGATCAAGATTTGGAGGAGCATATCCATTCTTTAGATAAAAAATGATATCAGCATATAATGATTCAACATCGTTTAGGCTTACCTCATACGCTTGTATCTCTTCAGATGATTTCTCAGAAATCTGTGATGCTCCAGCTAGTATTTTGCAAAAGCCTTGACCTATTACAATATTTGATGGTTTGATCTCAACATCATATTCTTGTAAGGCAATAATCCAATTAGCTCTTTTCTCACCCACATATTTTTGGACTAAAAGATTTCTTACTGCTGGAAACGGTACAATGATTTTTGTATGGGTTTTAAATAAAAAGGGTCTGAAATACTTAATTGCTTTGAAAATAGCGTAAGCTTGTTTCTCCACATCTGAGTAATTCAACTCAGCTCCTTGTAAATTAGAACTGAATAAAGAAATTGGAGCTTCTGCTTTGTCTTGATTTGCTTGAGTGAGTATTGTAGCATAAGATTTATCAGAGGCAAATGTGTAAAAAATAAAAGGATATGAAAAATTTGGAGTTGCTAAAGATGGAGCATTAATAATTGCTTGTTTAATCATATTGAATGCCTCATATTCATCTTGGCCCCACTTGAATTTTGAATTCTTTTTAATCATTGCTTGTAAGGGAGATACAATTCTTGAAAAATCTGGTACAATTCTCTTTACAAAATTAATTTGGCTAAGAAAAGATTGCATAGCTTTCTTGTTATGAGGTAAAGATATTTCAGAAATCTCCTTGATTCTATCAGGATCAATATGAATTCCAGATTTTGACACTATGAATCCAAGAATTTTTCCTTCACTTAATGCAAAAAAGGATTTTTTCGGGTTAATTGAAATTCCATACCTTTGACAACGTTGGAATATCTGCTTCAAATCTCTAAGATGATTGCTTCATTTTTTGGAATATACGGTTATATCATCCAAATAAATTACCAGTGATTTGTTACCTAATCCCTTAAAAGCAATGTCCATGGCTCTTTGAAATGTGGCACCAGCATTGATCAGACCAAAAGGCATCTTTTGATATGCATAAGTGCCCCATTTGGTTCTAAATGTAGTTTTCAATTGATCATCTAGATGGAATAATACTTGGTTGTAGCCAGAGAAACCATCTAAGAAAGACATTAATTCTGATCCTGCAACTGCCTATAATATTTTCTCCATGGGAGGAAAAGGAAAATTATCTTTTTGGCAGGCTTTATTAAGATTTCAAAAGTCAATGCAAATTCTAATATCTCCGTTTTTCTTTCTAACAGGAACCATATTGGAAACCCATTTAGAATGTCGAACAAGAAAAATAATTTTGGCTTTCAATAACTTATTGAGTTCATATTTGATTTGATTTTCTAGAATGGGATGGATTTTTCTCAGCTTTTGTTGTACGGGTTTTTCATCATTCATCATTGGGATAGTATGTTCGATGATAGAAGTGTCATAAGTTTTGAGTTCATCGTAGTTCCAAGCAAAGACACTTTTATATTGTTTCAAAAGATGAACATATGCTGATTTTTCTTCAGGGGTTAGACCAAGGCCTAGGTTGATATTTTGTGGTTTGGTATCAGTTCCCAAATTTACTAATTCATAATTCAGAGTTGAACTTTGTAATTTTGAATTGGTATATCTTTTAAATCGGTCTTTCAAATCATAAAGGTCTTCTAACTTGACTATTGACTTTGGAATAGCATTATTAGTGCTATCATGTTGTAATTGTTTGTCATGTTGGTCTTCATCGATTATCTGATTGGTATAAGATCCTTCAGATGTGAGGAAGCTTACAATATCAGGATCATCGTTGAAAATTCTCCAATTGGTAATGTTATCAGGAATCGAAGGTCTAAAGATTAATTCAATTGAAAATCGATCAGGACTAAAGTCTTCTGCAGGAATGAGCTTGGAGGCTACATTGGCTAAGAGGTCTGCACTAGCATTCTGGATTCTAGGAATTGGTGAAATATTGAATGCTATAAAATGTTCAGTCAGATCTTGAACTAAAGATTGATAATGCTTTAAATGACCTGATAAAAAATGTATAGTATTGCGTACCTGTTTGATTACAATTTTTTAATCTCTGAAAACTTGCAGATATTTGATATCCAATCCGATAGCTTTATATAACCCTTGGATTAAAGCCTCGTATTCTGCGCTGTTATTAGTGCATTCAAACTCAAGTGTGAAAGTTAGCATAATTTTGTTTCCCTCTAGACTAACCAACACGCATCCTGCTCCTACTCCTTCATTAGACTTAGAACCATCAAAAAATAATTTCCAAAATAAATATTTATTTACAGGAGTATCTACAAAATTAATACATTTAGAACTGTCTGTTTGAGAAAAAATTTCTATTTGAGATAAAACAGAATGTTCTAAATAAGGTGAAGTATGAGAATTGAAATTTCCTAAGAAAGAATCAACTCAATAATTTCCAATGATATTACTGTTGTATGCAACTGATTCATTATCTCCTTCCAATTCTGTTACTATGTATTTCTGATGTTTTTCTCGTTCAACCTTTATCTGATTTGGTTTACCATTGTAAGGAAACCACATGTGCGACCAATCAGTTGCAAAGTATCCATGAAGTTTTTCTGACCAATCTCTACTAAGAATTAAGCCATAAAATTTTGGAATATCTGCAACTAAAATATAAATAACTTGACATACCTTTGGATTTGATGATAGCCTTATGGTAACCTGATTTAATTCGCCAATCACTTCAACTTGCGATCGATCTAACTGCACTATGCGCACAGCAGATTTTTGTGGTTGAACGTTCAATTTTGCACATACTGATTTTGGTAGAATATTAGATGAAGCTCCAGAATCCATTAAACAGTTATGAAATTTTTTAATGAAAAATTCGTAAGTAAGAAGAAATGGAGGAGTATGAGATCTCGACCTTCCTTCAATTAAAGCGATATTTTCAAGATCGAATTTACTGATCGAATTAGTTGGAGGTCTTCCCATATCATTAGAAGCTTGAGAAATTATAGGGTCAGGCAAAGGTTTTTCTGGTACAACATGTAATTCTTTCAAAAGTACCTTTTGCTGGTGTTTTAACTTGCTCAATTCATAAAAAGTGATGTTAGCCCTAGTGTTCTTCATATCTTCTATAACATTATATTCCATTTCATTCGGAACAATTAATTTTCTTGATGGAATTGATGAATCTGTTTGGACTGGGCTAGTTTGAATTGATTTGGATGTCGTTTTCTTGGGTGCAACTTTATCCTTAGTCAATGAGCTTGCGCTCTTTGGCTTAGTAGTAGTTTGAGAAGGATCAAGTTGATTTCTACTTCTAGTACTAACCGGGGATGCTTCTTGATCTTCCTCATCTGGGAGGATGAAATCCTACATGCCTTGTACTTCTACCACCTCTTCTTCATCAGTAGTTTCTTCAGTAACAGTCTCTTCTTCTTCTTCTTCTGATTCAGAATTTGTAATAGCATTTGGTGGCTTTTGATCAGTCGAAGGATTTCTTCTAAAAGGCTTGAAAGATTTTTTAGAAGATGTTTCTGCTACTTCTTTCTTGATATCAACCATTTCATTGGACATGGTTTTCAAAACTTTCTGCAATCCTTCTAAATCAAATGGATCTTTTGGTTGTTTTTTCTTGGGATCTTCCTTAAAAGTGACCTTCTTGGATTTCCGTTCTTCTATTGCATTTTTCTTTTCTAAAGCAATGATTCGTTTCTCTACTGCTATTGCTTCCTTCATATTGTCTGCTAAAGTTGTTTTATTAGCCCTATCAACAAAGATTGATATGTTTGATGGCAAAGCAGAAATGTACCATTCACTTCGGACTTCTTCGCTAGGCTTGGAAGCAGTAGGAATTTTGTTTAACAATTTATTGAAACGAGAATTGAAATCCTTGACAAGTTCTTTTGAATCAGCTATAAGATTAGAAAAATCATTGATCAGTGTTGATGTAGACCTGTTATCACCAAATTTAGTCAAAAATTGATCTTGAAAGATATCCCAACTAGTAATAGATCCAGATGGTAATGAGAAATACCATGATCCAGCTGCTTCTTGTAAGGTATAAGGAAAAAGTCGGACAACAACATCTTCATTAACAACTGCATTGAGATTTATGGATAACATAAAGTTGTTTACATGTTCTTCTGCTAGCATGCCTGCTTCAGAATTAAACTTACGCAACCATTTTTTCAGGATGGGCCGGTATTGGACAAAGGGTGCAGGCATTAAGACTACCCTTGGATTATTCCACGGAATTTTGGCCATCACTGAACTACTAACAGATGAAAATGCAGATTATGATATTTGTGACTGAGGGGATGAAGATATTATGATTTGAGAAGGAGATGTGGAAGATTGAGTGGACTGATGGACAGTAGTCTGGAGTGGAGGAGTGGGTGGTTGACTTCACGATGAAGTGTTTGAAATGGATGATGATGATGAAAGAGTCTCACTATCAGACCCTTTGGGTGATTTCCTAGCTATTTTTCTTGTAGGTAGAGGTAACTCAGTTGGCTGAATGCCAAGCTTTTCACTCTGTAATATAGTGAGAGGATGAGCAGGATTATATTGCGAAGTCACATTGCCTTAAGATTTATCATACCTTTGAGGTGATATTCAAAATCTCTAAAGTTTATGAATCAAAGATTCAACTGCAAGAGGTTCAATAGCAGATTCTTCTGAAAATTCAGGGTTTGTGGCAGTGTCTGTTCTTCTATGGACTTCTGGTTCTAGATTAAAATTTCTGAGTATGATGGAGAAGTTGGGGAAGATGATGAGGGTGATTTACTCTCATAATGGTATTTAGATTTAGATTCACTTGCCATTCATAGTCGGAGGCCCTCCTTCTAGTGCCAAATATGTTGAAGCCCCGAAAATCGGGTCTACAACAAGGGGGATATCCACCCGGTCCGGACCTTGGTTAGCAGCTCCTTTTCCGTTTGATGTAGTGGGTTCGACTGGGGATAATGGGACCAGTTTCCCAATATGTGTGTGTGTGTTTGAGATTTGATATTTATTTTCTAAAATTCCTAAGTAAAATGATTTTAATCTATTTCTAATCTATTCATATGAAAATTGCATTCTAAGAAATATCTAATTCTAAACTAACCCGGGATGTAATTTTTTCAATATATGCGACCTAAAAGGATTTCAGATAACAATTGATAATAAAAATCATTCAATTATTATGAGAAAAGAATTCAATAAAGATAAACTATTTCACATAAAAATTTAGATGAAACAGTTGTGGAAAACATATCGCATATTAAGTTATTCATATATCAAGCACAAATAAATAATTATCACCGTACAAAAATGCCAAATGATAACTCAAATATTCAAACATTAACATATAAACAACTAAACATAAATATCACTTTTAACATAGAAACAGAAACAGTTAAGAGATAAAAGTACCATTTATAACTGGTTCTACTCATGAGCTAGAAGCAATAATGATTTATCTCTTTCTTAATCCAATATCTATCAAGAGTACAGAAATGCAACATCAGTAACAGATATTAGACACAGATATCAATAAATCTCGTTCCATTCATTTATCAAAACCTCCTCTGAAGGTGCAAAATTGCATGTTCTGAGGATAAGTTTTTGACAAATTTCAGGACCCTTCTCTAAATGCATGAGAAGGGTTTAAATACTAATAACTAAAATCTAAAAATAGTTTATTACAAAAATTTAGGATTCGGTTTAAATGACCGTCCTTTTTCTAGGCAAAAATATAGTAAAACTAAAACTAAATCTAAAAATAAAGACTATCAACTATCTACTTATGAATTTGATCTTTGATCTTGCAAGCATCCAACATTGTTTTGAGAAGAGGTGGTTGGCCGACTTCAGATTTCAACTGCCTCGAAAAGACATAATCGGCAAGTGTAGGAGCAATCTTCTCAGCAGAATTAATGATGCAATTAAGCGCACTGCATTGACTGTGTGGTTTCACTAGATATGTCCAGTAAGAATCCCAGTTTAATCTTGTCAGTCCTTGAATTGACTTTGCCTTTTCATCATCCTTTTGCCTCCATTCTGTTTGCAATTGCTGTGCTTGCGGAAGGTGTCCCGGAATAATTTCTGAAATCAAATTAACTTTGTGAAAATTTTCATTTACACAGTCAGTAATATTTCCCGCTACTGTAGCTACTTCCTCTGCTGCTTTTTCTGCCTCTCTGATCTGTACGTCCCAATTGTTGAAGAGCATTTCTTTATGACTATCATTGATGATCGGTGCTCCTGCTCTTCTTCCTTCCTCTGTCTTTTTCCATGTCAAATAATTAGTAACTCTTTCATTAGCTAAATCATAATCATGTCGTAATTCTACGACATGATTAGTGATTTTATCACTTTGCTGACAAAAAGAGTTCCATTGTGAGATCTTCTGACATAGTATATCTTGTTGTTGCAGTAGTTGTTTGTTCAAAGAAACAGACTCTGAAATAAACTCTGGAAGCTTAGGGTCATCTTTGTGCTCCTCTTGGATAATCTGTATTTGTTTCTCTTTATCTGCCAAACTTTTCTGATATCCAATTTGCATCTGTTGAAGCTCTTGCTGTAACTTTTCAAGTTTTATCTGTGCTTCACTGTTAGCACGGGCTTGTTGCAATTGTTGTTGCAGAACTTGTATCTGATCTTCTTTTTCATTTAATAATAGCCTTACCTCGGATGCTTTGTCAATAGTTGCGGAGGCATAAGCTCCTATAATCTGAGATAACTTGGTAAGATTATCAGTTGGATCCGTAGTAGGATCCTTCCATAAGACATCTAATTGTTCTGCCTCAGTAGAGATTGAGCTCTCTAACTTTCTCTTTTTCCTCTGCTTCCTCACTACTGCTTTATACTGCGGGCTATAGAATACATCTATAGGAGGAATGTTCTCTATATTGAGTACAGTTTTAGAAGAGGGAGTGATAGGTATATGCTCAGTTTCTGTGACGTTGCCACTTATTCCCATGCTCAAAATTTTTTTTGTCTGTACAGGGGTCTGTATATTCTGTCCTTCCACATTAAGCAATTGATTAAAAGTTTCCCATTCTTTGTCCAATTCAGTGCTGACTGTCGGTTGTTGTACATTGAGAGGTGGAAGATTCAACTGTCGAGTGGTAAAAGTATGTTGTTATGAAAGCTATTTTGATTGAGTTGTATCTTTCACTGAGCTTTCGTCATTATCAATATTTTTAGAATGCTCAGAAGTCTCTTTGTCAGACTTCAACTTAGACTTTTCTGTATTTGAGCTGCCACTAAGACTGACACTAGGATTTGGTTCCCTTGCGAGTTCCAAGCATAAATTTTCCAAAGGGATAGTAGTTAGTCTTCTCTCTCTGTAAACTTTAAATTCCTGAAAATCTTCTGGGGATAACTCTGTTTCAGCTAAATGAAAAACTTCTTTAAATGAACATTGTGTTTGAAACATATCATCAAAAGGATGTTCTTCTCTAGAAAACACTCTTACTTTGATTGCAGTGGTGAAATTTTTAACAACATCAATTGGATCAAATAACCTTCTCGAAAACTTGAACAGTTGTAAGCATGTAATATTGCTTACCTCTTTGAATGTGTGACCAACATCAAACAATGAAAATTCTCCATAGGCTACGGGAAATTGTGGCCAAATGCCCTTTTTCTTCTCCTTTAATTCCTTTGTCAAACCTCCTTCACCACAGGTTTGATAAGCAATCTCCCGAGCTACAAGTTTATCCGGAACATACAGGGGTAAAACATGGGGGGAAGAAGAACTTCCAAAAACCCTCACATAAGTAAACAACTCTTCTCCAAACCATCTTGCGACAGGGAGAATGTCGACTTCTGCTTCCGGGGATAACCTTGGAGCATCCTTATTATACAATATTTTGTATAGAGGTAGCATTATGCCATGGCAAATTTTGTAAAAATGAGGAACAAACTTTGATTCCCACAACTCTTTGTGATAGACATGAATAGGCAAGGGATCATGAATTGTCCATTTCCAACCCATCAAAGGGAATTTAGAAACAAAACAAATTGAATCCATAACATAGGCAGATAGATAAAAAGGAGGATAAATCCTCTGAGAAACAGTCCGTTTAGACCGGTAATTGAAAATAGCAGTGGCCAAATTATCAGACAATATTTTGGCCCAGTCCACAATTGTAGCGTTAACAGTAGCATTCAACAAAGGGAGCCATTCAGGTAAGACCATATTTATGTCAGGCTTTCCAAAAATCCTGCATAACATAGTAGCAGCAAAAAAATATGGAGAGGTGAGCGAACCAGTGTTGTACATACCGTGTTTGTTCTTCTTCAATGGTTCATCTCTTTTGGTCCATTCCTTGGTGCATTCCGCCAAATTTTCATTTTCTCTGGCGAATTTCTCCATAAATTGTTTGTTGTAAGTCGCATGAGGTTCCGGTAAGTGATACATAAGCCTCAAATCTTCTGTAGTGAATGACCCGATAAGTTCTTGTCCTGGAGTTCTAAATTGTCTGTCTGAAATATCGGTGTTATCCAACACCCATTTTACCATATCTATATACGGAAGAATTCTCGGTCTTGCTTCTATTCTGTGCAGAAATGAACAAGCCAATTCTGTAAGAGACGCTTCAGAGGAATTACTTGATCCTACGGTAGCCGCGACTTCCATTACCCTGGGATTTTCTTCTTCGGGCAAATTATGCATCCCCTCCCAAGTGGTGATACCGGCATCCTTATTGCAAGTAGTGTATATGTATAAGGAAGCCAAATCTTTTTTTTTAGCACTCGAAACTTTGTCTTTCTTACCCATAATACTTTGTGAATGCTTTGTATAGTCTTCTGCTCCTTCGCGCCTGCGGTGTTACAAATTAAGTGAGAGTAATGATATGAGAAAGGTGACAGGATAGTTTTAACTGCTGAAGGCAGATGAAAAATATTATTTTAAATGTGAAACAACCTTTCAATCAAAACAAAATCGTTTCCATCAATGATTATCAATCCATATATTAATTTTGATATCAAAGCGCATAACGGATATTTATTTATGAAAAGATTTACTTTGAACGACGCGCTAGAAGAATCTGCGATTTGTTGTGAAATATCACAAAATCGCAATATCGCGGGTTGCAATCATCGCAAATCGAAATTATTGTAGGATCGCATTCATTGCAAATCGCAACATCCGTAAATCGCAGTCTCATATCATCGCGAAATCGCAATATCACAAAATCGCAAAATCGCAATTTCACAAAATATAACTTATTAAACAACTTTTCTGCGATATGCGGCTTGCGATCAATACTTTAATGTATAGTTCTTTAGGATCGCTCTATCGCAATATCGTGGAATCGCAATTTTAAAAGATTCTGCTTTTACAAAGGATATCTACTTTTTTGCGATGGATGCGGTACTTTTCTTCAAAGAAGGATTATGTTTTGATCTATCATAAACTTAGGTTTATTTTAAAGATTTTCAAAGGAATTTCCCTAAGTTATGCTAGTAAGTTTTATTTGAGAACGGAAATAAATACTAATTAATTTTTTGGATTTTTTGACTAAGGGTCCCCACTTATTTAGTATTATTACTAATATTAAATAAAAAGGGGGGTTGTTGCTAGCCACAACAATTGGCGATTCACTTGGAAGAACCAGTTATCTCTTCTTTTCTTTTGAATTTTCTAAACTTTCCAAAATAGAAAATTTTCCAGAAAATCAAACTTTATTATAAAAAGAAAAAATACATTATGCTTTAATCTATAAATGATATTTCATTTCTTCTATATTCAACTTTTGTTTATTTACTTCCTCAATCTAGTCCTTGTATTTACATCAGTCATTACTTGGTTTAAAAAGATAAAAACAAAGGCTTCTCTATAAATCAGTTTTAAATATGCTCATTTGTCATAGGTAGAGCCACTGCTTCCAGCAAGCCTTTATAGCCTCGACAGGGTTACCTGTTACCCAGCAATGATCCTGTATCCTTTTTAGAGAAATATAAAATTTTCAAAGAGAAATCCATATTCACACTTATTAATTTTGCTTTTCTTTTTATTCTTAAAGAACAATGTCTTGGTTTGGTAGCCAACTCATGACAATGCCATTCACTTGATTTATAACTTTGTTGAACAAGCTGGCTCGTGATGAGACCCCTTGTCTTTTGATTGCAACAATCTTGAGTCATTGCCCTGTTATGGTATGCAGTATTGGCAAAGTCAGCAAGCTATAATATCTATGATCATGATAAGTCAGCTCGTGATCAGACCTCTTACTCTTTAAGTTAAAAAGTGTATTATTGGATAAGTATTTGAACATTGTAATTTTCTAAGTGGGGAGGATATCATTGTTTCCTTAAGATAGCTCTGGACGACAATAGTAGAGTTTTTTGGAAGGAACTTTTCTATAGAGAAATTTTGTTTTGTTATTGATACCTTTCATTGAACTGATATAAAACAATATTTCACTAAAAGTTGCCTTTCATCAAAGTTTTTTACAGTTAAAACTAGTATCATTTCAAGACTAAAGTTATTTTATAACTGTATCTTTGAATAATAATGATCAATATTCTGAAAAGAATTCTATTTATAAAAGTAGAAAAAAAACAAAATCTAAAAAGAGAATTCGTATCTTCTTTGTGAATTCCAAATGTAATTATTAACAACTTGTTTTATTTTGACAATAAAGAAAACTAATATACAAAATAGAAGAATGATCTCCTATGGAAAATATTTTTTGAGAATTTGTCCATTAACAGGTAAAGACTCTCTTTTGCCTGTTAAATTCTATAACATAAAAGTAGATGGACCTATGATTTCTGAAATTTGAAAAGGACCAAGCCACATTCGTTGAAATTTTGTATGTTTTCCTTTTTCCTCATGAGCCTTGTCCCATTTTAAAACAAGATCTCCAATCTGAAAGTCTTTTCTGGTTATCATGTTTGAATCAAAAGAAGCTTTTACTAATGCTTGATGATGAGCATGAGTTATTTTGGCTTTTTCTCGTTGTTCTTCTAGCTTAATTATTTCCATCTGTCTTAGTTGCAAGGAAGAAGTTGGTACTTCATCAATATATTGAACTAAGGCCAAAGAAGGAATTGCTAAATGAGTTGGAATAATGACTTCTTTCCCGTAAACTAAATTAAAGGGAGAAGTGCCAATAGAAGCCTTCTGTGTTATTCGATTTGCCCATAAAGCATATATTAAAGACTTATGCCAATTTTTATGATTTTGATCAATGGTTCGCTTAACGATTCTAATTAAATTTTTATTTGTGGATTCAGATAGTCCATTTCCCTATGGATAATAATTGGCAGAGTATTTAAGTTTGAATCCTCTCTTGAGTGAAAATTCAGTCATAGCATTACCAGAAAAATATGATGCATGATCAAACATTAAAGCAGAAGGTAAACCAAACCTGGTGATTATGAACTGATCTATGAATTCAATGATATGCTCACCATTAGCAGTCTTGAGAGGGACTGCTTCTACCCATTTCGTAAAATAATCAGTTGCGGTAATGATATACCTATGTTGCTTAGAAGAGTGAGGAACGATCTCACCTATTATGTCCAATCCCCATTGATCAAAAGGTTGTTTAATGTTTACTGGTTGTAATGGCAATGATGGTTTCTTTTGTCTTCCAGCTGCAGTTTGACAAACTTGGCATCTTCTTACATAGCTATGTGAATCTTTGAATAAAGTGGGCCAGTAATAGCCTGGGCGAAGGATTTTATGTGCAGTGTCATCTACTGCATAATGTCCACCTGCTGGCCCATTGTGAAGTTCCTGCAAGACTTTTTCAGCTTCAGATTTTTCCAAACATCTAAGAAGAACAGAATCGTAATTCATTCTAAAAAGAACATCGTTTACAAGCTGATATTGTTTAGCCTTCAACCTTAGAGCTCTTTTCTTGGTGTGATCAAGATTTGGAGGAGCATATCCATTCTTTAGATAAAAAATGATATCAGCATATAATGATTCAACATCGTTTAGGCTTACCTCATACGCTTGTATCTCTTCAGATGATTTCTCAGAAATCTGTGATGCTCCAGCTAGTATTTTGCAAAAGCCTTGACCTATTACAATATTTGATGGTTTGATCTCAACATCATATTCTTGTAAGGCAATAATCCAATTAGCTCTTTTCTCACCCACATATTTTTGGACTAAAAGATTTCTTACTGCTGGAAACGGTACAATGATTTTTGTATGGGTTTTAAATAAAAAGGGTCTGAAATACTTAATTGCTTTGAAAATAGCGTAAGCTTGTTTCTCCACATCTGAGTAATTCAACTCAGCTCCTTGTAAATTAGAACTGAATAAAGAAATTGGAGCTTCTGCTTTGTCTTGATTTGCTTGAGTGAGTATTGTAGCATAAGATTTATCAGAGGCAAATGTGTAAAAAATAAAAGGATATGAAAAATTTGGAGTTGCTAAAGATGGAGCATTAATAATTGCTTGTTTAATCATATTGAATGCCTCATATTCATCTTGGCCCCACTTGAATTTTGAATTCTTTTTAATCATTGCTTGTAAGGGAGATACAATTCTTGAAAAATCTGGTACAATTCTCTTTACAAAATTAATTTGGCTAAGAAAAGATTGCATAGCTTTCTTGTTATGAGGTAAAGATATTTCAGAAATCTCCTTGATTCTATCAGGATCAATATGAATTCCAGATTTTGACACTATGAATCCAAGAATTTTTCCTTCACTTAATGCAAAAAAGGATTTTTTCGGGTTAATTGAAATTCCATACCTTTGACAACGTTGGAATATCTGCTTCAAATCTCTAAGATGATTGCTTCATTTTTTGGAATATACGGTTATATCATCCAAATAAATTACCAGTGATTTGTTACCTAATCCCTTAAAAGCAATGTCCATGGCTCTTTGAAATGTGGCACCAGCATTGATCAGACCAAAAGGCATCTTTTGATATGCATAAGTGCCCCATTTGGTTCTAAATGTAGTTTTCAATTGATCATCTAGATGGAATAATACTTGGTTGTAGCCAGAGAAACCATCTAAGAAAGACATTAATTCTGATCCTGCAACTGCCTATAATATTTTCTCCATGGGAGGAAAAGGAAAATTATCTTTTTGGCAGGCTTTATTAAGATTTCAAAAGTCAATGCAAATTCTAATATCTCCGTTTTTCTTTCTAACAGGAACCATATTGGAAACCCATTTAGAATGTCGAACAAGAAAAATAATTTTGGCTTTCAATAACTTATTGAGTTCATATTTGATTTGATTTTCTAGAATGGGATGGATTTTTCTCAGCTTTTGTTGTACGGGTTTTTCATCATTCATCATTGGGATAGTATGTTCGATGATAGAAGTGTCATAAGTTTTGAGTTCATCGTAGTTCCAAGCAAAGACACTTTTATATTGTTTCAAAAGATGAACATATGCTGATTTTTCTTCAGGGGTTAGACCAAGGCCTAGGTTGATATTTTGTGGTTTGGTATCAGTTCCCAAATTTACTAATTCATAATTCAGAGTTGAACTTTGTAATTTTGAATTGGTATATCTTTTAAATCGGTCTTTCAAATCATAAAGGTCTTCTAACTTGACTATTGACTTTGGAATAGCATTATTAGTGCTATCATGTTGTAATTGTTTGTCATGTTGGTCTTCATCGATTATCTGATTGGTATAAGATCCTTCAGATGTGAGGAAGCTTACAATATCAGGATCATCGTTGAAAATTCTCCAATTGGTAATGTTATCAGGAATCGAAGGTCTAAATATTAATTCAATTGAAAATCGTTCAGGACTAAAGTCTTATTAGGAATAGTGTTTGTGCTCAACCTAGTCTCCTAAATTGAGTTCATTTAATTGTCCAACCAGGGTTGGTAAACCGTCAAGTGAAGTGCACTATATGTGCCTAGGTGTTTGTCTCCTAATGCGTTGTGTTTAGTGTTTTATGATTTTTTTGGTATTTTATGATGATTTATGATGTTTTTGGTCTTTGATGGTTTTTATGTTCACAAGGAAAATGACTAAAAAAGCTAGTGGAAAGAAGCTACCGGTTAAAACAGAAAGGCCTAATTGGTTGATGACAAATGACAAATGCAAATGAAAATACCGAAACATAATCAAACCTAAACTATGACTAAGCGTAATACAAAGCTCGATAATGACTTCAAGAAAATGAATCACAACATAAACTTAACTTGGTAGTCCACTCCTTTCATCAAAGGTATTTTGGGAGAGCTCGAGAAATGGTCACCAAGTATACAAATTCTCCTAACTAAACAATTAAACAATCAAATACAAAGGATATAACATTTTATCCATGGTTAAAGATTTGTCAAAACACATTTGGAGAAAATATTGTTAGCATCATAAGATCTCTACCCTAAGACTAGCTCCTAATTCTATTCCCGCAACTTAGTTTAACATCACTAAACCTTATTCAAAAGTTATGGATTTCTTTTTAAAGTAGTCTTTTGAGGAAATGTTTTGTTTATGAAGAAGTTGCAAAAGTACTGTGCCCAGGATGATACCGTTCAGATGGTTATGAGTCAATTATGGATTTGGAACAAAAGAGATTTTGTGGGGCCAAGAAGTCCGTATTTTTAAGTTTAACAACTAATGTAATATAATATGCAATGGATGACAACTAAATGTGGAATAAAAATACAATGAGCTAAGCTAAAACCGAACTAAGATGTCACTAGTCTAAACAAGGTCAACTAACAAGCCATTATCAAACTTAAAAACAAAATGACAAAGAGCGTGAATTGAATGCAATTTGACTCGGAGTACCCTAACTAAGTTATCAAGCATTAATCTATGTGATTCTACAACTGCTTTGTCCATCATGAATGGTATTTTGGAAGAGCTTAATAGAACAATCCTCGGGCTTCATAATCAAAGGTGCAAAATGCAAACATAAAGACCGAAAGAAATTTAAAAACTAAGACATCACAAACCTATCTCCTACCCATCATTATGATATTTTGGAAGAGATTTTTAAGAGTAAGATCAGCTATGCTACTTAGTGCAAACAAACAACTAAAACATTCAAGATTTGGCCACTAAGTGCCTTAGACATCATAAGGATTTTTTGGAAGAGTTTGCTTAGTATAAGTTCAACTGTGATAATGAACAAAAGAAATTACAAATAAATCCTACAACACTACAAACATTTCCCATTCATTATCAAGTGATCTTTTGGAAGAGTTTCTTCTTTTGGAATATTTTCAGAACAAGTATAGCTATAGTGGCTAATGAAATTAACTACATCCAAACTTCAAAAACGTGAAAAAGACTAAGATACTTATCTAGATTACGAAAGTAAAGTCGCAAGTGCATGTTGTGGGCCCTCTACCACCGTACGAAATCTAACTCAAAATCAACTCAACGCGTTCAAAGCAATGTTGTCTTCTTCATTAAAGGAAAATAACCTTGAAACAAAGTAGTCTTGGTCTTCAGAAATATATGCGCCAATACATGAAATCTAAGCAAAATCTAGAGCTATTTCTGCTTTCCCGAGTGCTTTTATAACAAATCTACATGCTACCGTAATCTCAAACAATATGGGGATCATTGTATTTCCTTATCAAAATCGTACTAGGACTCTAAATATGGTAGCGTAAAGGAAAAATAACATCCGGACTAGGACAAATTTATTAGAAGTCCGCCTCTTTGAATGAGTTCCACGTACCAAAACCACGTCCAAAATTCGGCTCGCCCTTCATGGTGAGAACCGAACAATGAGGACATAATTTGGAATATACCCATGTGTGGATTTTCCAGAGAGGACACCTGGAACATGCTTGAACGTGGAAAGACAACCGGCAGCACTTCCGTTAGCTACTGCGAATGTCCGTATCTCCGTGCCTAGTTCCGTTAAAAATGCACATGTATCGAAAAAATCACAAAACTTAGCAAGCGCTATGTTAATCATTCTAAAAGAATGTTTGAATTAATTTCATTGATCATTTGGGCCCGGGATAACAATGGACAAAAGGAAATGAGGTAAAGTAAGATGAAAGAAAGCACAATATCAAGCCCAACATACCCATCGCTCGACTTCTTGCATGTCCTCATGCAACTTATTCCATAAACTCCGCAGACTTCTGCAAGAACATCTAACCCCCTCCTTCTTCTTTGCCTGGAAATTAAAGGTCTTCTCTCGGGTTTTCCGATGACTAGTTTGAACCTTAAGTTGATAAGTGCCCCGATTAGATTCTGTTCCTCTTTTTTCAACTTTTCATTAGCCTTTTCCACTTTGTCCATTTGTAGAGATAAGGTTGAGTTCATACTGGTTTTGAGTTTGACTTGTTCCTTCAGAATATCATTCTCATTTTTTGATATGTCTATTAAGTATTTCCCGCCTCATGACTCATCCCTTCTTAACACATCTATTTCTGGGATAGTGGAGGACTAGGGGTTCTATCTCTACTCTTTGGAAGCTTTCCTTTCCAATGTTTCAACATAGTCATAAACTTTTTGCCGATAAAATACTTCTGCTATTTCTTCATTAAAATCCTTCTTCAACATCTTCAATAGATGTTTCCTCATCTTCTATATTTATCACCCCTTTTTGTTTGATATATGTTTTCCTTAGTTTCCCCCCCCGAGTCTATGGCTTCTTCTTGGCCGGGATGATCCCTCCTTTTTTCCGTGCTAAACATTTCCCGATTACCCTCTTTCTTAAGTTGTCTCTTAATTTGAGTCAACTTCTCGGTAGATTATTTCTTCACTACTTTCCCGTACTATTTTGTCAATTTCAATTTTAGAGGCTCTCCATTTCTCGCTCTCTCCTTGTAGGCCGATGTTCGTGAGGGCTCTTTTGGTTCCTCAAAGTGGTTTCTTACCAAGAAATTATCCCAAGTGTCTTTTTTTTTTTGGCTAAATGGTATTCAATTAAAATCTTAACCAAGCCATGATGGTATGGAGTTGTCTTTAGGAATTGGACTCTCCTTTGAACACCAGGTTTATATTTTTCAAACTTTGAAGCAAGAAATAGGGAAAATTTAGCTCTTCCCTCCGTAAATGCATTATCAATCGAATATGGTAAACACAAATGTGCCATATTCGACTTTCACATGTGATAATTTTTGTGAATAAGCAATATGTTTCTCCATTTATTTTACTCAGTAACTTGGAATTCCCTTTTAAACACAAGGACATCCATACCGAGATTTTTAGGATTTTCTTCCATGATTCATTATGGAATTCTCTCGTTTTTAAACCATCTCTCTCCATGTCTAAGCAATCATGTTTCCTTCCGCAATAAAAACCTCTGGTGACGTTGAATTTAACATCTCCTAACCTTCGACTCGGCTCCTTTGAATGACCTTGCAAATGTTTTAGTGACTTCTTTGTGGAAGCCATTAAATTTCTCAAGAAATGTATCCATCCTACTCCGTTGCAACATTTCTCTCACTTTCAGGTATCCTTCCGTATTTTGTGCCCACCGGTTCCGCTCTTACAATGAGGCCCATAATTCCTTCTTCAATCTTCGTATTAGTACTCTTTCTTCTCACGAAATAATAACTTCAACCTTCAAATTGATATACCTCTCGGTTCACTTGCGTGATAGTGCTTCAATCTTCAAACCGATATATCTCTCGCTTCGTAACAATGGCTTCAAATTCCGCATCGAAATACCTCTCGCTCTCTGGGTGACAATGGCTTCAAATTCCACGCCGATATACCTCTCGATTTACTATGATAATGCTTCAATCTCCACTCATGGTGATAGTGGTTTGATATTTTAAACCATATACTCCTCGCTCACGGTGATAGAGATATCTCTCGTTTTGCGGAATGAAATGATGAAGGGTCAAGTACAGAATGGAGTGATGGAAGTAGTTACGAATGAGTTAATGAAGTGAGAGTTAAAAGAAAACAAATCAATGAGTGAAAGATTGCGAGATTTTACAATGGATTCAAAAAAAATCATTAAATGATTTGGCCGGGTGACTTGAGGAAATCAAACACTTCAGCCTTTTCGACCACTTAAATGATGTATTCAGTATAGAATTTGAAATGAAAGATTTTTATCCAAAGTTTTGCAAAGGTATATTTGGTAGGATCAATAAAAATAATCAAAACAACGTTTTTGAATGATTCATAACTAGACTATACTAAAGTTTTTATGAAATGCCATTATAACCAGAACTTTTTACCTTTGCTTTTCATTTGCTTTTTGTGGTCTTTGTATACTTTGTTCTCTCGGGAAGAGTCTTCATAATCCTTTCTTGATTCTTCTTGTTCATGGATATACCTAACATCATCTTCGTTGCAATTCAAATGTTTGTCGATCGCGTCTTCGGTGCTCGTAATGCGAATGACCGTCCGTCGTTAAAGTCTGATGCAGGCTTGTAAATATCTCTTTAGCCGTGTAATGTACCGTGGAGAATTTTTAATCATGGAATGGAGTGGTTTGAATATACATAGAATATTTTATGGAATGAGTGAAGATAGGTGATGAAATATGGTATAATGAAATATGTATGAAGTGAATGATGAAAATGGGATGGATTCAATTTTGAAAGAAAATGAGTGAATACATAGGAAATGGCCTCGCAATCCATGACATGTGTTATTCATTTTGCGTAAAAATCAAACTTTAAATTTTGATATGGAAATGAGGTGGATGAAGTATGGAATGAGATGAATGAAATATGGAATGAAGTGAAGTATGAATGAATGAATGAAATGGAGTATGGATGGATATGAATGGAATGAAATGAATGGAGATGGACTAAGGAAGTAATGATCCAATCCTATGATTTTGTAACAAATGCTTGCAAAAACAAAAATGGAAAATTTAGAATGTCGAAAGACTCGATTTTCACCCTATCTTTTCTCGTATAAAAACATGCCAATCAATGATTGGTTTTCATGTTTATAATTTATTTTTTTTATTTTTATTTATTTATTTATTTATTTTCAAAAGAAATGCTTCAGAAAATTCAATCAAGCCGATGAAGAAGAAATATTCTTCTTCATTAACTTCACATCACCGTTTTCCTGAACTTCTTGACAAATTCTTCTCGAGAGTGGTTTGTGATGTCACCTTCAATCTATGACCATTCACAAGAAAAGTGGACTCTTCTTCATTTATTGTCCTGATTTTTATCAGCTTCCATTGTCAAAAATTCTCAACAATTTCATATGGCCCTAGCCAATGTGTTTGAAATTTACCTTGAAAATCCTTGAATTTTGGAATCAAACAAGAGAGCCCAATCACCTTCTTTGAATTTCTTTCTCTTTTATGTACTTATCATGCCATCTAGTCCTTTACCGTTGGACTAGACTTGTTTTCTCGAATCGCATCTTGTCCGATCTCATCCAATTCATTAACTGCTCCAATCTATGCTTTTGCGGCCTCCGTTAAATCAAGTCCAGCCGAACTTCCATTTGAATGCTTGAATCGGAACTCTATGGGAAACAAAACTTGCTTTCCATAAACAATTTCATAAGGAGTATGGCCCGTTGTGTTTCTCCATGTAGTTCTATAGGCCCACAAGGCTTCAGCAGTTTATCTACCCAATCTCTTCTATGTAAATGAAATCAGCCTTTGTTAGGATTCCTTCATTGACCTTATTAGTAGATTCCACTCGACCATTTGCTTGTGGATGATAAGGAGTAGATTTTCTATGCCTAATTTTGTATCTCTCCATCATCTGCTCCACTAGCCTTGATGTAAAATTCGAGCTCCCGATCCGTAAAATTTCCCTTGGGACACCAAAACGAGTAAAAATGTCCTAAAAAATAAAAGTAACTACGTATGCTTCATTAGCAAAAAGTAATGGCTTGGCTTCTACCATTTGGTAACATAATCAAGTAAACTAATATATATCTCTCTTTGTCTTGATGGAGGACTAATAGGGTCCTACAAAATCCAAAGCCCATTTTTCAAAAAGTTCAATATGTACCCGAGGTTGTAATGGCATCTCACCCGGAAGGAGAAGGTTTCCTCACTTTGGCAACTCGTCACCTTGATACTTTTAGAATCTTTAAGGATCTTATAGGTTGTCTTCTTATCAACAAAGTGTCCACCACAAGGTTCATCACATACGTTTTGAGAATCTCGTGCATCTCATCTTCACGAACATCTCCTAATGATTCAAATTTGGACCGTCTTGTACAACTCATTAGCAACCCATGAATATTTTACACTCGTCATAATGATTTTTCTTTATCCCTTGCATTCATTATTGAAGGAAATTTTCCTAAAACTAAATAATTAGCAATGTCATCAAACCAAAGAGTTTGAGTAGAAATTGGAAAAAAAAGATATTCATCGTGAAATTGATCTTCAACTCGGAGTGTCATCTTTGATGTTTTGGAGTCTAGATAGGAAATCAACACCGTGTTTTGTTTTCTAGGCCTATCTAGAATGGTAATGTTGAATTATTGTAAAAGCAATAACCATCTTATGACTCCTACGATTAGTAATTGATTTTTTCATTAACTATCTAATTGCAAAATGATCATGGGAACAAAAGTTTCCATAGCATGTTATATAAGCCCAAATTTGTTTATGGCATGAACAACAAACTTCTTAAAAACTCTTTCAGCTTACAAGATAGTTTAACCTCATAGAGTCAAATTTTTACCGGGTAAAGTAGATGGCATAAGGAATCAAGTATTTTTGTCCCAATACCGGCCCTAGAGCTTCATCATGCTATCCGTTGAGATACAGTGGCAACGCTAGGTCCCCTAAAATAGGTGCTTCAGAAATTTGTTTTCTGTGGTCTCAAAGGCTAATCGGCAATCAGAATTTCACTTGAATTGCTGTGGGTCTGCAAGAAATTTGAAGAGAGGAGATATCTTGCAGTTACAAACCTCCGATAATATCCTGTAAATCCTAGAAAACTCCTAACATATTTTTGACAACTTGGAATAGATAAGTTAGAGATGACTTCAACTTTTGACTCATCAACTCTAATCCCATCCCTTGAAATGCGATGCCCCAAAACAATACCTTCAGTAAACATCATAAAACATTTCTCATGACTAAGTGAAATATTTGCTTCCTGACATCTCTTTAAAACTTTTTCCAAGTTTTCTAAAGCTTCTTCAAATGTGTTTCCATAAACCGTGAAATCATCCATGTATACCTCACACAATCATGCATTAGATCTGAAAAATTTTCCTAATACTACCCTTTGTAATGTTGCGTGTGCATTGCATAATCCAAATGGCACACTGTACATAGGTACCCCAAGGACATGTGTAAATTTGGTTTTTTCTCGATCTTTCAAGTGCTAGCTTGGATTTGATTGTAACCACTAAACCCATCTAGGAATGAGAAGTACTTTTGCCTAATGTATCTAACACTTGATCTTTGAAAGGTAAGGGAAATGGTCTTTAAGAGAAGCTGTGATAGTTCCCGTAGTCAACACATACCCTCCATTTACCATTTTTCTTTGGCACAATTACCAAAGGAGAAACCCACCGACTATCCGAAATAGGATAGATGAAGTTAAATATTTTAACAATTTTTGACTCTTCTTTAACAATCTCCTCAAGATTTGGATTCATCTCTGCCTTTGAGGTTGTCCGATTATTTGCAATTTTCCCATGCATGTGATGAGTGCAAGTCTTGGGGCTTATCCCTTTCATGTCGGGCAGTATTCCTCTAAGGCATATGCAAAAATGTTCTCAGAATACTTTGAATAACTCTTCTTGTTGAGATTTTTCTAGGTTCTTGTTTATGTTCAAATTTTTGCCCGAAAAAATATCTCTCTAGAGTCGCCAAATTTATTCATAGAATGAAGGGACATCTATCTTGATGAAAAAAACTCAATATTAGATCCCTCTTGAAATGATTCATGTTTGTGTTCTCGAGAGGATTCAAAGTTTTCTAGAGTATTCGTAATTTGATATCTTCACTAATTTCTGAAATTGTGAAGAGAGTACAAATTCATTCATCCTCTATCCATTGAGGTCATCTAGATCCGTAATTGTCCTACCTCGGAGGATATAAAGTGAATTTCTTATTGAATCAATTAATTCGAGATGTAAATGTATCACCGAATATAACTAATAAAGCATCAATTGTAGCCAACCAAGGTCTTCCTAATATAACAGATGTTCTTTCCTAGATTATTCTTAGGAGTTAGGATCATAAATCCAAGGTGGTGTACTCCCAAGAATATAAGGACACTGAATGTCTTCTGTTTACCCCATCCGCTGATCAGCTTAATTCGTCTTCGCTAATTGTAATAATGTGGGTGTAAAGAGAAGATTAGGAAGTTTTAGTTTATCCATGATTTGTCTACTCATGATATCGATTGCCGCTCCTAAATCAATGAGTGTGTTTTGGATTTCAATTCCGTTGATGTGAATTTTAACAACCGGATTTCCCGGGTCAAGATACTTTGGAATAGAAATCTCGCTCATCATAATGTCTCGGCTATTTTTCCTCGCGCTGAATTTTTCTTTGTTTCTCTTATTCTTTTTCTTGTTTTCTTCATGCTCTACCTTTATTGTTTTGGCTAAAATTAAGAATTTCCTCGATGGCTTGTAATAATGGAATTTTAATGCAAACATTTCAAATTCTCATCTAGGAAATCATACTCAGGGCACCATGATTCATTTTTCTACCCCTCTATAAATTTTTAATCTTTCTCGGAAAGGAGGTATATGATGTGGATGGTTTCTAATACAGTAGTTAAAATTTGCTGGATCTTTTTGCTTTAATTTTCTGTTTGGGTCTTGAAAAGATGTGTCTTCCTCAAGACTTTTATTCACTCGTAAAGAGTCTTTCGCAGTTATCTTGTTCTTGTATGATCACAGGTTTCCCTTTTTCAAGTATTCTTCCGTACCCAAGTTGAACATCACTAAGGTCTAAAGGAGTAATTAAATAAGTTGAAAATCGAAGTATTCTTTATCATGTATGTGTTCCGAGGATTTTTATTATTAAATAGTATGGGTTGAGTAGGAAAATTGATTTGATTTTTGAGGGAATGGTAATGGAAGTGGTTGATTTTGATGTGGTAGGTTCGATGATTTTGTTGAGGATTTTGCTGAAAATTTTGTTGAGGATTTTGAGGATAAAATGTGGGTATGGTGGATAGGATGGTGGATACCGATAGTACCGAGAGTATCTTCCAGCGATTTTCAGGTTCTCAGGCCCAAGCTTGAGATTTATTTTGGAAATTGAGGCCAAGGTTGTCGCCAATAATTCCAAGGTGGAGGTTGATTATACATTTGATCATGAATCTGTGCTCGAGGTCCCCGGCCAAGGTCTTTCTAGAGACAAAATTAAGAGATTCTCGTGAATTCCGTAGGAGTTTCTCTCCTCGAAAGACAAATGCCTTTGAGACCAAGAAGAGAAGGACAATTTCTGGCCTCATGTTTTTTCAAACAAATGATACGGGTCTCATAACTTTTACATCCAAAGGACACTCTCTCAAGGCATGTTTCTTTCTACATTTGGGACAAAAAGATCGCTAAGGCATCGCATTCAACTTTTGTTTGTTTTGTATCTTAAGGGTGTCTATTTTTTCACTAAGACTCCCTAAGATGTCGATTTAAAATCATCAAGCATATTTCCTATTTCTCGATCTACTTACTAACCCAAGTAGACTTACTTTCCCTTATGAGCATAAGATCTCTCGACCTTTACAGTTTTAGATTTCCTCTTGGAAAGGTTGATACATAACTCGTATATTTCAAAATGTGAGCCGTGATATCCCCTTTTCCATCATGTTAAGGATATCCAACCATTCATCCCTAATTGTTTCAACAAAAGAGCTTTTAAGGTGTCTTGATCTAGGTTTTCCATTTTTTCTTCTTTGATGTTGTAATGAAATCTCTCCAACAAATCTTCCAAGTTTTCATCTTATTTTTCTACCATCTTAAACACTTTTCCAGTGATTGACCAAAGATACAATAATCCAAATACCTCTCTAGAAATGCTTGTTTCATGTCTTCCCATGTCCTAATAGGAATTCAACATCAAATCCTTATAAACCACTTCAATGCTGCTCCTTTCAATGTTGAAGGAAATAATTTAAGTTTCTCTTTTGAGCATCTTGTAAGTAGTCATAAGTTCTACACAGGATTTCAAATTCAAATAGGAAGGTTTCAGGATCTTCGCTTTAAGTCCATAGAAGTTTCAAAGGACGAGGGTAAAATGCTTTTCATGGTTGTATTGGTTTCTTCATCAATTATAGGGAACCCAAAAGAGTTTCCTATTTCTCTTCTACCCTTCCTCCATCTGCACCTCTACCTCCTTCTCCTCTACCTCTACCTCTACCTCCAACAATGTGTGTTCTCCATTAAAGACTCCTCCTCCCCTTCTTCGTATGTTTGACTCTCCTATGGATGTGAAAAAGTTTGTATCTGACAGGAGTCTTTAGATCTTCTTCTACAAGGTGTTCAATGGATGAAGTGGAAGGTTTCTCGTAATGGGATATCTGATCTTAGCCCGAAGTCCAAGATCAAGAAAGGATGGAATATGGGTCCGAGTTGAAGGTAATCGCCCTTGGTCTAGGTGAAACAAGTGGTGTTCTAGGAATCAAGTTTTTGTTTTTGCTGCCTATGAATCAACCCCTTGAATCTCTCTCTCTACGCATATAATTGTTTTTAGAAATTAAGAAACAAAGGTTACCTAGTTTTCACTTCCTCGGCAACGACACCAAAATGTTTGCGCTCAACCTAGTCTCCTAAATTGAGTTCATTTAATTGTCAACCAGGGTTGGTAAACTGTTGAAGTGAAGTGCACTGTATGTGCCTAGGTGTTTGTCTCCTAATGCATTGTGTTTAGTGTGTTTTATGATGTTTTTGGTCTTTTGATGGTTTTTATGTTCACAAGGAAAAATGACTAAAAAAGCTAGTGGAAAGAAGCTACCGGTTAAAATGAGAAGCCTAATTGGTTGATGACAAATGACAAACGCAATGCAAATACCGAAATGCAATCAAACCTAAACAAAGGACTAAGCGTAATACAAAGCTTGATAATGACTTCAAGAAAATGGAACCACAACATAAACTTAACTTGTCCAATTCTTTCATCAAAGGTATTTTGGGAGAGCTTGAGAAATGGTCACTTAAGTATCCAAATTCTCCTAACTAAACAATTAAACAATCAACATATAATGATAATAATACTTATCCATGGTTAAAGATTTGCTGAAACACATTTGGAGAAAAATATTGTTAGCATCATAAGATCTCTACCCCAAGACTAGCTCCTAATTCTATTCCGCAACTTAGTTTAACATCACTAAACCTTATTCAAAAGTTATGGATTTCTTTTTAAAGTAGTCTTTTGAGGAAAGGTTTTGTTTATGAAGAAGTTGGGCAAAAGTACTGTGCCTTGAGATGACATCGTCTTCTCGTTCGCATGGTTATGAGTCAATTATGGATTTGGAACAAACAGATTTTGTAAATAATGAAGGTCGTATTGTTTAAGTTTAACAACTAATGTAATCTAATATGCAATGGATGACAACTAAATTTGGAATAAAAATACAATGAGCTAAGCTAAAAATCGAACTAAGATGTCACTAGTCTAAAATGTTGTCAACTAACAAGCCATTATCAAACTTAACACAAAATGACAGAGCATGAATTGAATGCAATTTGACTTCGAGAATTCTTAACTAAGTTATCATGCATTAATCTATGGGATTCTACAAAATTGCTTTGTCCATCATGAATGGTATTTTGGAAGAGCTACTAGAACAATCTTAGTTGTACAATTCAAAGGCAAATACAAACATAACACCGAAAGAAATCTAAAAACTAAGACATCACAAACTTATCTCCTACCCATCATTATGATATTTTGGAAGAGAGTTTTAAGAGTAAGATCACCTATGCTACTTAGTGCAAACAAACAACCGAAACATTCAAAAGATAACAACCATGCCTTAGACATCATAAGGATTTTTTGGAAGAGTTTTCTTAGTATAAGTTCAACCGTGATAATGAACAAAAAGAAATTACAAATAAATCCTACAACACTACGCCCATTTCCCATTCATTATCATGATCTTTTGAAGAGTTTTCTTTGGAAGAGTTTAGAACAAGTATAGCTATAGTGGCTAATGAAATTAACTATGAGCTCAAACTTCAAAAACGTGAAAATGACTAAGATACTTATCTAGATTACGAAAGTAAAGTCGTGCAGTATGTGGCCCTCTACCACCATTCAGAATCTAACTCAAAATCAACTCAACGCATTCAAAGCAATGTTGTCTTCTTCATTAAAGGAAAATAACTTGAAACACGTAGTCTCGGTCTTCTAAATATATGTACTTATCAAGAGCAAATCTAATCAAAATCTAGAGCTTGTCTCGCCCCGAGTGCTTTTATAACAAATCTACATACCGTAATCCTTGCAACAACACAGGGATCATTGTCTTTCCTTATCAAAATCGTACTAGGACTCTAAATATGGCAACAGAAAGGAACAAAGAACATCCGGACTAGGACAAGCCCTATTAGAAGTCTCGCTCTTTTAAATGAGTTCCCACGTACCAAACCACGTCCCGTAATTCGGTTCAAATTTCATGGTGAGCAACGAACAATGAGGATGATAATTTGGAATATACCCATGTGTGGCTTTTCCGAGAGGACACCCGGAACATGCTTGAACATGAAGACAAATTTCGTTAACTGCTGCCATTATAGAATGTCCGCATTCTCGTGCCTAGCTCGGGTCAAAATGCATTACAATGACAAAATCACAAAACTTAGCAAGTTAGCCATGTTAATCATTCTAAAAGTAATTTTAACTAATTTCATTGATCATTCGGGTCTAGGATAACAATGGACAAAGGAAAATGAGGTAAATTAAGATGAAAGAAAGCACAATCTTAGCTCAACAATGAGCTTGGAGGCTACATTGGCTAAGAGGTCTCGCACTAGCATTCTGATTCTAGGAATTGGTGAAATATTGAATGCTATAAAATGTTTAGTCGCATCTTGAATCAAAGATTGATAATGCTTTAAAATGACTTGATAAACAATGTATAGTATTGCGTACCCGTTTGATTACAATTTCTCGAATCTCCGAAAACTTGCAGATATTTGATATCCAATCCGATTTCTTTATATAACCCTTGGATTAAAGCCTCGTATTCTACGGTGTTATTAGTGCATTCAAACTCAAGTGTACAAGTTAGCATAATTTTGTTTCCCTCTCGGACTAACCAACACGCATCCCGCTTCCCGCTTCATTAGACTTAGAACCATCAAAAAATAATTTCCAAAATAAAGATTTATTTACAGGAGTATCTACAAAATTAATACATTTAGAACCTGCCTCGTTTGAGAAAAATTTTCTATTTGAGATGTCGAATGTTCTAAATAAGGTGAAGTATGAGCATTGAAATTTCCTAAGAAAAGAATCAATCGAATAATTGCCAATGATATTACCGCCGTATGCAACTAGTTCATTCTCTCCTTCCAATTATGTTACTATGTGTTTCCCCGATGTTTTTCTCGTTCAACCTTTATCCGATTTGGTTTACCATTGTAAGGAAGCCACATGTGCGACCAATCGGTTGCAAAGTATCCATGAAGTTTTTCCCGACCAATCTCTCGCTAAGCAATTAAGCCATAAAATTCCGGAATATTCGCAACTAAAATATCAATAACTTGACATACCTTTGTATTTGATGATGTACTTTATGGTAACCTCGATTTACTCCGTCAATCACTTCGACTTGCGACGATCTAATCGCACTACAATAATGTGCGATTTTTGTGGTTGAACATTCAATTTTGCACATATCGATTTTGGTAGAATATTAGATGAAGCTCAAGAATCCACTAAATAAAGGCCAGGAAGCTTATTGTCCTCCAAGTAAGAAGAAATGGAGGAGTATGAGATTCGACCTTCCTCCAGCTTAAAGCGATATTTTCAAAATCAACTTTACTGATCGAATTAGTTGGAGGTCTTCCCATATCATTAGAAGCTTGAGAAATTACAGTAGGGCAAAGGTTTTTTTGGTACAACATGTAATTCTTTCAAAAGTACCTTTTTCCGGTGTTTTAACTTGCTCAATTCATAAAAGTGATGTTAGCCCTAGTCTTCTTCATATCTTCTATAACGTTATATTCCATTTCATTCGGAACAATCAATGTTCTTGATAGAATTGATGAATTTGTTTGGACTGGCTAGTTTGAATTGCTTTGGATGTCGTTTTCTTGGGTGCAACTTTATCCTTAGTCAATGAGCTTGCTCTCTTGGCTTAGGGAGTAGTTTGAGGAGGATCAAGATGATTTCTACTTCTAGTACTAACCGGGGATGCTTCTTGATCTTCCTTATCCGGGAGGATGAAATCCCACATGACTTGTACTTCTACCACTCCTTCTTCATTAGTAGTTTCTTCTGTGCCCAGTTTCCTTCTTCTTCTTCTTTCCGATTCCAACATTTGTAATAGCAATGGTGGCTTTTGATCGCCTGAAGTATTTTCTTCTAAAAGGCTTGAAAGACTTTTTAGAAGATGTTTCTACCACTTGTTTCTTGATATCAACCATTTCATTGGACATGGTTTTCAAAACTTTTTGCAATCCTTCTAAATAAAATGGATCTTTTGGTTGTTTTTTCTTGGGATCTTCCTTAAAAGTGATCTTCTTAGATTTCCGTTCTTCTATTGCATTTTTCTTTTCTAAAGCAATGATTCGTTTCTCTACTGCTATTGCTTCCTTCATATTGTCTGCTAAAGTTGTTTTGTTTTCCCTATCAACAAAGATTGCTATGTTTGATGGAAAAGCAGAAATGTACCATTCACTTCGCACTTCTTTGCTAGGCTTGGAAGCAGTGGGAATTTTGTTTAACAATTTATTGAAACTAGAATTGAAATCCTTGACAAGTTCTTTTGAATCAGCTCTAAGATTAGACAAATCATTGATCAATGTTGCTGTAGACCTGTCATCACCAAATTTAGTCAAAAATTGATCTTGAAAGATATCCCAACTAGTAATAGATCCAGATGGTAATGAGAAATACCATGATCCAGCTGCTCCTTGTAGGGTATAAGGAAAAATTCGGACAACAACATCTTCATTATCAACTCCGTTGAGATTTATGGATAACATAAAGTTGTTGATATGTTCTTCTACTAGCATGCCTGCTTCAGGATTAAACTTACGCAGCCATTTTTCAGGATGAGCTGGTATTTGACTCAAGGTTGCAGGCATTAAGACTGCCCCTGGATTATTCCATGGCATTTGGGCCATCACTAAACTACTAATAGATGAAAGTGTAGAAGATGATATTTGTGACGGAGAAGATGAAGATATTATGATTTGAGAAGTAGATGTAGAAGATTGAGTGGACTGATGGACAGTAGTCTGGAGTGGAGGAGTGGGTGGTTGAATTCGAGATGAAGTGTTTGAGATGGATGATGATGATGAAAGAGTCTCACTATCAGAACCTTTGGGTGATTTCCTAGCTCTTTTTCTTGTAGGTAGAGGTAACTCAGTTGGCTGAATGCCAAGCTTTTCACTCTGTAATCTAGTAAGAGGATGAGCAGGATTATATTGCGAAGTCACACTGCCTTGAGATTTATCAGACCTTTGAGGTGATATTGAAAATCACTGAAGTTTATGAATCAAAGATTCAACTTCAGGAGGTTCAATAGCAGATTCTTCTGAAAAGTCAGGGTTTGTAGCAGTGTCTGTTCTTCTCTCGACTTCTGGTTCTAGATTTAAAATTTCTGAGTATGATGGAGAAGTCGGGGAAGATGGTGAGGGTGATTTACTCTTAGTATGGTATTTAGATTTAGATTCACTTGCCATTCATAGTTCGAGGCCCTCCTTCTAGAGCCAAATATGTTGAAGCCCCGAAAATTGGGTCTACAACAAGGGGGATACCCACCCGGTCCGGACCTTGGTTAGCAGCTCCTTTTCCGTTTGGTGTAGTGGGTCCGACTGGGGATAATGGGACCAGTTTCCCAATATGTGTGTGTGTGTTTGAGATTTGATATTTCTTTTCTAAAATTCCTAATTAAAATGCTTTTAATCTATTTCTAATCTATTCATATGCAAATTTTATTCTAAGAAATATCTAATTCTAAACTAACCCGGGATTTAATCTTTCAATATATGCAATCTAAAAGGATTTCAGATAACAATTGATAATAAAGATCATTCAATTATTATGAGAAAAGAATTCAATAAAGATAAACTATTTCACATAAAAAGTTAGATGAAACAGTTGTCGAAAACATATCGCATATTAAGCTATTCATATATCAAGCACAAATAAATAATTATCACTGTACAAAAATTCCAAATGATAACTCAAATATTCAAACATTAACATATAAACAACTAAACATAAATATCACTTTTAACACAGAAACAGAAACAGTTAAGAGATAAAAGTACCATTTATAACCGATTCTACTCATGAGCTAGAAGCAATAATGATTTATCTCTTTCTTAATCCAACATCTATCAAGAGTACAGAAATGCAACATCAGTAACAGATATTAGACACAGATATCAATAAATCTCGTTCCATTCATTTATCAAAACCTCCTCTGAGGGTGCAGAAGTGCATGTTCTGAGGATAAGTTTTTGACAAATTTCAGGACCCTTCTCTAAATGTATGAGACGGGTTTAAATACTAATAAATAAAATCTAAAAATAGTTTATTACAAAAATTTAGGATTCGTTTTAAATGACCGTCCTTTTTCTAGGAAAAAATACAGTAAAACTAAAACTAAATCTAAAAAATAAAGGCTATGAACTATCTACTTATGAATTTGATCTTTGATCTTGCAAGCATCCAGCATTGTTTTGAGAAGAGGTGGTTGGCCAACTTCAGATTTCAACTACCCCGAAAAGACGAAATCGTCAAGTGTAGGAGAAATCTTCTCAGCAGAATTAATGATGCAATTAAGCGCACTGCATTGACTGTGTGGTTTCACTAGATATGTCCAGTAAGAATCCCAGTTTAATTTTGTCAGTTCTTGAATTGACTTTGCCTTTTCATCAGCCTTTTGCCTCCATTCTGTTTGTAATTGCTGTGCTTGCGGAAAGTGTCCCGGAATAATTTCTGAAATCAAATTAACTTTGTGCAAATTTTCATTTACACAATCAGTAATATTTCCTGCTGCTGTAGCTGCTTCCTCTGCTGCTTTTTCTACCTTTCTGATCTGTACATCCCAATTGTTGAAGAGCAGTTCTTTATGACTATCATTGATGATCGGTGCTCCTGCTCTTCTTCCTTCCTCTGTCTTTTTCCATGCCATATAATTAGTAACTCTTTCATTAGTTAAATCATAATCATGTCGTAATTCTACGACATGATTAGTGATTTTTTCACTTTCTTGACAAAAAGAGTTGTATTACAAGATTTTCTGGCATAATATGTCTTGTTGTTGCAGTAGCTGTTTGTTCAAAGAAACAGACTCTGAAATAAACTATGGAAGCTTAGGGTCATCTTTGTGCTCCTCTTGGATAATCTGTATTTGTTTCTCTTTATCTGCAAAAATTTTCTGATATCCAATTTGCATCTATTGAAGCTCTTGCTGTAACTTCTCAAGTTTTATTTGTGCTTGTTGCAATTGTTGCTGCAGAAATTGTATCTGATCTTATTTTTCATTTAATAATAGCTTTACCTCGGATGCTTTATCAATATTTGCGGAGGCATAAGCTCCTATAATCTGAGATAACTTGGCAAGATTGTCAGTTGGATCCGTAGTAGGATCCTTCCATAAGACATCTAATTGTTCTGCCTCAGTAGAGATTGAGCTCTCTAAATTTCTCTTTTTCCTCTGCTTCCTCACTACTGCTTTATACTGCGGGCTATAGAATACATCTAGAGGAGGAATGTCCTGTTGGAAATATTGTCATTGATGGCAAAGGAGGCAGCACTCAGGCAAAAGTGGCAGCTTTGTAGCAAAGGAAGGCAAAAGAGGCACAACGAAAGCAATAGAGGCAGCAAGAAGAAAGTCAAAATGTAACAGTCATAGAAGCACAGTGAAGAACCATTATCGGAAGATAGAGACAGAGGCAGAGTGACAGAAGCAGAGACAGAGGCAGAGAGCAGTTACAAAATTCCAGGAATCACACTCTCCAACCGGCGGAGCAGAGGCAGAGACAGAGGCAGAGAGCAGTTACAAAATTCCGAGAATCGCTTCACTCCAGCGGCATATAATACAGAACCATATTCCGGGAATCGCACACTCCAACCGGCGTCATACAACACGAATCTTATTCTGGGAATTGCAGACTCCAGCCGGGCGTTACACATATAATACAGAACCATATTCCGAGAATCGCACTCTCCAACCGGCGGAGCACATATAACAAATACAAACATTATTTCGGGAATCGCTTCACTCCAGCGGCAAAATATATATAAGCATATATATCAGTTATATACAAGCGGAGCACTTTAACCAAAGGTTCTATCAAAACGAAATGGCTTATAAGGTGGGACCCCTCCCCAATCGCAATCGGAGAAAAGGTTCAATCGGTGGAGTTTTGTTATGTGCTCCGATTAAAGGCCGGACCCGATTGAGCTATATGCCACAGTTTATTGCTAATCGCATCTGAGTTCCCAATCGCATCGGAATTGGTCAATCGCATCAGAGAACATGTGAGTTGCGATTGCGATTGAAAGTCCGGACCCGATGGAGGTATGAATTATAATTCAAACATGTTTGAAGTCCTGTCCCAATCACATCGGCAAAATACAATGAACAGTGGTCAATCACAACACATATTAAAATACTTGCGATTGCGATTAAGAGTTCGGACCCGATGGGTGTATTAATGATGGTGTATATATATTTGAATTCCGGCTAATCGCATCGGAACTTTCCGATTGATCGCAAGTCCTTTGTAATATGCTCCGATCAAGTGGCGGACCCGATGGCATTATACGATGGATTTAATAGGTTCAATCGCATCCAGAATCTCAATCGCAATCGGAACTCTCCGATTGATCGCATGACTTTGTAAAATGCTGCGATTGAAGTGGCGGACCCGATCCAGTTATAAGCGGGAGTTGATATATGCAAATCACATCCGTGTTCTGATCGCAATCGGAACTTTTCTATTATGCGCCCCGATTGCATTTGATTGAAGCCCGGACCCGATGGGCTTATTAACTATGATTAACAAGTGTTTGAGTTCCAGTTCTAATCGCAAACAGAAATTTGTGAAGGCGCTGTTATATATAAATATATATATATAAAAAGTTGTTGCGATTGTATTGAAAAGTGCAGCGTGGTCTGTGGACCCACGGGCCTCGGCTTAAGGTGGAGGGCGATTATCAATATACAATGACTGTGATATATGTCCGTTCCGCTTGTGGAATGTTCCACATCAACAAGACACTCGTGGCATGAAAAGCATTGGAATATGGCCCAGAATTACAGTCAGCATATTCATTTATATATATAAAGCGCTGATATAAAAATGAAAAATGCAGTTACACAAATACAGAAGTTACGCAGCAGCCATATACAGAATGACATACAGAGAACAGAAAAGAGATAAAACACAGTCACAGAAAAGACAAAGACACAGTCAGAGAAAAGACAAATGCGCAGCAAGCCAAGAGACAAAACGAGTGAGCTAGAGTTCTCATTTAAATTTGAATGTAAATGTTTTAATTGTTTTTATTGTTTGTGATGCATTGGCAAGTCTCCGAGAGAAAACAAACTCCCACTGTAATGTTAAAATTGACACCTACAGTTATAATTTCTGAGTAAGCTGATAAAAGGAGTGAGAAGGCAGAAGGAAAAGAGACATGACTTTCCATTTCGAATTCCAAGCAGAATACAAACAGTCATGTGAAGAAATCTATAAATAATATCATCTTGATATTCAAGAGTGAGAAGTGAGAGTAAATCGAGAGAAGGCAGAATATAGAAGAGTAAGACAGAGAAGATTAAGAAAAGCAGAACAGAAGGAGAAGCTATAGAATAGGGCTGATATCTGAGGTAAATCAGCAAACTTTCAGTTTGATAAATTGAGGAAGTTGGAGCTTCCCTATCAAGTTGCAGCTTGATAGTCGTCAGTTGTAGCTGACTGAGGTTGGAGCCTCCTGTAGGTTGGTGCCTGCAGAAAACTGAAGGGAGTTGGTGCTTCCTTGCAAGTTGTAGCTTGCGGAATTGAGGTAGGAGCCTCCTGTAGGTTGGTGCCTGCAGAAAAACAGTGGTGAGAGGGAGTTGGAGCTTGCCTTTGCATCACAACAATAATAAGATGTGGTTTTCCCCCTTTATGGGTTTCCACTTATATCTGGTGTCTCTGTGCATGATATTTATGTATTGATCTGATATGTATCATTTGCTTAATACCTGCTGCTCTCAAATTAAGTCTACTGCTCTATTAAACTAATAATTTCAAATTACATTCTAAGATTACTCTCACATCAAATAGAGTTTGAAATGAAGGTGTAAATAAGTTTATTGAAAAGTTTAAAATATCAGGAATGTATTATGTCCTCTATATTGAGTACAATTTCAGAAGAGGGAGTGATAGGTATATGCTCAGTTTCTGTGACGTTGCCACTTATTCCCGTGCTCAAAACTTTTGTTGTCTGTACAGGGGTCTGTATATTCTGTCCTTCCACATTAAGCAATTGATTAAAAGTTTCCCATTCTTTGTCTAATTCAATTGTGACTGTCGGTTGTCTTCTCCAGAAAATACCCTTACCTTGATTGCAGTGGTAAAATTCTTAGCAACATCATTTGGATCAAATAGCCTTTTAGAAAACTTGAACAGTTGTAAGCATGTAATATTGCTTACCTCTTTGAATGAATGACCAACATCGAACAATGAAAATGTTCCACAGGCTACGGGAAATTGTGGCCAAATGCCCTTCTTCTTCTCCTTTAATTCCTTTTTCAAACCTCCTTCACCACAGGTTTGATAAGTAATCTCCCGAGCTACAATTTTATCCGGAACATACAGGGGTAAAACATGGGGGGAAGAAGAACTTCCAAAAACCCTCACATAAGTAAAAAACTCTTCTCCAAACCATCTTGCGACAGGGAGAATGTCGACTTCTGCTTCTGGGGATAACCTTGGAGCATCCTTATTATAACATATTCTGTATAGAGGCAGCATTATGCCATGAAAATTTTTGTAAAAATGAGGAACAAACTTTGATTCCCACAACTCTTTGTGATAAACATGAATAGACAAGGGATCATGAATTGTCCATTGCCAACCCATCAAAGGGAATTTAGAAACAAAACAAATTGAATCCATAACATAGGCAGATAGATAAAAAGGAGGATAAATCCTTTGAGAAACAGTCCGTTTAGACCGGTAACTGAAAATAGCAGTGGCTAAATTATCAGACAAGATTTTGGCCCAGTCTACAATTGTAGCGTTAACAGCAGCATTCAACAAAGGGAGCCATTCAGGCAAGACCATATTTATGTCAGGATTTCCAAAAAGCCTGCATAACATAGCAGCAGCAAAACAATATGGAGAGGTGAGAAAACCAGTACTGTACATATCGTGTTTGTTTTTCTTCAATGGTTCCTCTCTTTTGGTCCATTCCTTGGTGCATTCCACCAAATTTGCATTTTCTCTGGCAAATTTCTCCATAAATTGTTTGTTGTAAGTCACCTGAGGTTCCGTTAAGTGATACATAAGCCTCAAATCTTCTGTAGTGAATGACCCGATAAATTCTTGTCCTGGAGTTCTAAATTGCCTGTCTGAAATATCGGTGTTATCCAACACCCATTTTACCATATCTATATACGGAATAATTCTCGGTCTTGCTGCTATTCTGTGCAGAAATGAACAAGCCAATTCTGTAAGAGACGCTTCAGAGGAATTACTTGATCCTGCAGTAGCCGCGACTTCCATTACCCTGGGATTTTCTTCTTCGAGAAAATTATGCATCCCTTCCCAAGTGGTGATACCGGCGTCTTGTTGCAAGCAGTGTCTGCGTATAAGGAAGCCATTTCTTTGTTTTCAGCACTCGGAACTTTCTCTTTCTTACCCATAATACTCTGTGAAGGCTTTGTATATCCTTTTTCTCCTTCGTGCCTGTGGTGTTACGAATTAAGTGAGAGTAATGATATAAGAAAGGTGACAGGATAGTTTTAAATGCTGAAGGTGGATGAAAAATATTATTTTAAACGTGAAACAACCTTTCAATCAAAACAAAATCCTTTCCATCAATGATTAACAATCCATTCATTAATTTTGACATCAAAGCGCATAACAGATATTTATTTATGAAAAGATTTACTTTGGAGAACGCGCTAGAAGGATCTGCGATAATACGATCTGCTATTTTCTGTGCAATATCGCAAAATCGCAATATCGCGGATCGCAATCATCGCAAATCACAACACTCATAAATCGCAGTCTCATTACATCGCTAAATCGCAATATCGCAAAATCGCAATTTCACAAAATATAACTTATTAAACAACTTTTCTGCGATATGCAGCTTGCGATCAATACTTTAATGTATAGTTCTTTGGGATCGCAATATCGCGGAATCAAAATTTTAAAAGATTCTGCTTTTTCAAAGGATATCTAATTTTTGCGATGGATGCGGTACTTTTCTTCAAAGAAAGATTATGTTTTGATCTATCATAAACTTAGGTTTATTTTAAAGATTTTCAAAGGAATTTCCCTAATTTATGATAGTAATTTTTATTTGAGAAAGGAAATAAATACTAATAATTTTTTTGGATTTTTTGGCTAAGGGTCCCCATTTATTTAGTATTATTACTAATATTAAATAAGAAGGGGGGTTGTTGCTGGCCACAACAATTGGCGATTCACTTGGAAGAACCAGTTATCTCTGCTGTTATTTTGAATTTTCTAAACTTTTCAAAACAGAAAAATTTCCAGAAAATCAAGCTTTATTATAAAAAGACAAAGTATATTATGCTTTAATCTATAAATGATATTTCATTTCTTCTATATTCAACTTATGATTATTCACTTCCTCAAGCTAGTCCTTGTATTTACATTAGTCATTACTTGGTTTAAAAAGATAAAAACAAAGGCTTCTCTATAAATTAGCTTTAAATATGCTCATTTGTCGTAGGTAGAGCCATTGCTGCCAGCAAGCGTTTATAGCCTCGACATGGTTACCTGTTACCCAGTAATGATCCTGTATCCTACTTAGAGAAATATACAATTTTCAAAGAAAAATCCATATTCACACTTATTTCTTTTGCTTTTCTTTTTTATTCTTAAAGAATAATGTCTTGGTTTGGTAGCCAACTCATGACAATGCCATTAACTTGATTTATAACTTTGCTGAACAAGATGGCTCGTGATGAGACCCCTTGTCTTTTGATTGCAACAATCTTGAGTCATTGCCCTGTTATGGTATGCAGTATTGGCAAAGTCAGCAAGCTATAATATCTATGATCATGATAAGTCGGCTCGTGATGAGACCTCTTACTCTTTAAGTTAAAAGTGTATCATTGGATAATTCTTTGAACATTGTAATTTTCTAAGCAGGGAGGATATCATTGTTTCCTTAAGATAGCTCTGGACGACAATAGTAGAGTTTTTTGGAAGGAACTTTTCTATAGAGAAACTTTGTTTTGTTATTGATACCTTTCATTGAATTGATATAAAACAATTTTTCACTAAAAGCTGCCTTTCATCAAAGTTTTAAAAGTTGAAACTGGTGTCATTTCAAGACTAAAGTTTTTAACTGTATCTTTGAATAATAATGATCAATATTCTAAAAAGAATTCTATTTATAAAAATGAAGAGACAAAATCTAAAAAGAGAATTTATATCTTCTTTGTAAATTCCAAATGTAACCATTAACAACTCGTTTTATTTTGACACTAAAGAAAACTAATATACAAAATAGAAGAATTATCTCCTATGGAAAATATTTTTTGAGAATTTGTCCATTAACAGGTAAAGATTCTCTTTTGCCTATTAAATCCTGTAACGTAAAAGTATATGGACCTATGATTTCTGAAATTTGAAAAGGACCAAGCCACATTCTTTGAAATTTCATATGTTTTCCTTTTTCCTCATGAGCCTTGTCCCATTTTAAAACAAGATCTCCAACCTGAAAGTCTTTTCTGGTTATCATGTTTGAATCAAAAGAAGATTTTACTAATGCTTGATGATGAGCATGACTTATTTTGGCTTTTTCTCGTTGTTCTTCTAACTTAATTATTTCCATCTGTCTTAGTTGCAAGGACGAAGTTGGTACTTCATCAATATATTGAACTAAGGCTAAAGAAGGAATTTCTAAATGAGTTGGAAGAACTACTTCTTTCTCATAAACTAAATTAAAGGGAGAAGTGCCAATAGAAGCCTTCTGTGTTATTCGATCTGCCCATAAAACATATATTAAAGACTTACGCCAATTTTTATGATTTTGATCAATGGTTCGCTTAATGATTTTGATTAAGTTTTTATTTGTGGATTCAGCTAATCCATTTCCCTGTGGATAATAATTGGCAGAGTATTTAAGTTTGAAACCTCTCTTGAGTGCAAATTCAGTCATAGCATTACCAGAAAAATAAGATGCATTATCAAACATTAAAGCAGAAGGTAAACCAAACCTGGTGATTATGAATTGATCTATGAATTCAATGATATGCTCAGCATTAGCAGTCTTGAGAGGGACTGCTTCTACCCATTTCGTAAAATAATCAGTTGCGGTAATGATATACCTATGTTGCTTAGAAGAGTGAGGAACGATCTCACCTATTATGTCCAATCCCCATTGATCAAAAGGTTGTTCAATGTTTACTGGTTGTAATGGTAATGATGGTTTCTTTTGTCTTCCAGCTGCAGTTTGACAAACTTGGCATCTTCTTACATAGCTATGTGAATCTTTGAATAAAGTGGGCCAATAATAGCCTGCGCAAAGAATTTTATGTGCAGTAGCATCTCCAGCATAATGTCCACCTGCTGGCCCATCGTGAAGTTCCTGCAAGACTTTTTCAGCTTCAGATTTCTCCAAACATCTAAGAAGAACGGAATCGTAAGTCATTTTAAAAAGAACATCGTTTACAAGCTGATATTGTTTAGCCTTCAACCTTAAGGCTCTTTTCTTGGTGTGATCAAGATTTGGAGGAGCATATCCATTCTTTAGATAAAAAATGATATCATCATATAATGATTCAACATCGTTTAGGCTTACCTCAGACATTTGTATCTCTTCAAATGATTTCTCAGAAATCTGTGATGCTCCAGCTAGTATTTTGCAAAATCCTCGACCTCTTATAATATTTGCTGGTTTGATCTCAACATCATACTCTTGTAAAGCAGTAATCCAATTAGCTCTTTTCTCACCCACATCTTTTTGGACTAAAAGATTTCTTACCGCTGGAAACGGTACAATGATTTTTGTATGGGCTTTAAGTAAAAAGGGTCTGAAATACTTAATTTCTTTGAAAACAGTGTAAGCTTCTTTCTCCACATCTGAGTAATTCAACTCAGCTCCCTGTAAATTTGAACTGAAGAAAGTAATTGGGGCTTCTGCTTTGTCTTGATTTGCTTGAGTGAGAATCGCAGCGTAAGATTTATCATAGGCAAATGTGTACAAAATAAAAGGATCGGAAAAATTTGGAGTTGCTAAAGATAGAGCATTAATGATTGCTTGTTTGATTAGATTGAATGCCTCATATTCATCTTGGCCCCATTTGAAGTTTGAATTCTTTTTAATCATTGCTTGTAAAGGAGATACAATTCTTGAAAAAACTGGTACAAATCTCTTTACAAAATTAATTTGGCCGAGGAAAGATTGCATAGCTTTCTTATTATGAGGTAAGGATATTTCAGAAATCTCCTTGATTCTATCAGGATTAATATGAATTCCGGATTTTGACACTATGAATCCAAGAAGTTTTCCTTCACTTAATGCAAAAAAGGATTTTTTTGGGTTAAGTGAAATTCCATACCTTTGACAACGTTGGAAGATCTGCTTCAAATCTCTAAGATGATTGCTTCGTTTTTTGGAATATACAGTTATATCATCCAAATAAATTACCACTGATTTGTTAACTAATCCCTTGAAAGCGATGTCCATGGCTCTTTGAAATGTAGCACCAGCATTGATCAGACCAAAAGGAATCTTTTGATATGCATAAGTGCCCCATTTGGTTTTGAATGTAGTTTTCAATTGATCATCTGGATGGACTAACACTTGGTTATAGCCAGAGAAACCATCTAAGAAAGACATTAATTCTGATCCTGCAACTGCCTGTAATATTTCCTCCATGGGAGGCAAAGGAAAATTATCTTTTTGGAAAGCTTTATTAAGATTTCGAAAGTCAATGCAAATTCTAATATCTCCGTTTTTCTTTCTAACAGGAACCATACTGGAAACCCATTTAGAATGTCGAACAGGAAAAATAATTTTGGCTTTCAATAACTTATTGAGTTCAGATTTGATTTGATTTTCTAGATTGGGATGGATTTTTCTGAGCTTTTGTTGTACAGGTTTCTCATCATTTATCATTGGGATAGTATGTTGGATGATAGAAGTGTCATAAGTTTTGAGTTCATCATAGTTCCAAGCAAAGACACTTTTATATTGTTTCAAAAGACGAACATATGTTGATTTTTCTTCAGGAGTTAGACCAAGGCCTAGGTTGATATTCTGTGGTTTGGTATCATTTCCTAGATTTACTAATTCATAATTCAAAGTTGAACTTTGTAATTTTGAATTGGTAGATCTTTTAAATCGGTCTTTCAAATCGTAGAGGTCTTCTAATTTGACTATTGACTTTGGAATAGCATTATTAGTGCTATCATGTTGTAATTATTTGTCATGTTGGTATTCATCGATTATCTGATTGGTATAAGATCTTTCAGATGTGAGGAAACTTAAAATATCAGGATTATCGTTGAAAATTCTCCAATTGGTAACGTTATCCGGAATCGAAGGTCTAAAGATTAATTCAATTGAAAATCGATCAGGACTAAAGTCTTCTGCAGGGATGAGCTTAGAGGATACATTGGCTAAGAGGTCTGCACTAGCATTTTGGATTCTAGGAATTGGTGAAATATTGAATGCTATAAAATGTTCAGTCAGATCTTGAACTAAAGATTGATAATGCTTTAAATGACCTGATAAACAATGTATAGTATTGCGTACCTGTTTGATTACAATTTCTGAATCTCCGAAAACTTGCAGATATTTGATATCCAATCCGATTGCTTTATATAACCCTTGGACTAAAGCCTCGTATTCTGCGGTGTTATTAGTGCATTCAAACTCAAGTCTGCAAGTTAGCATAATATTTTTTCCCTCTGGACTAACCAACACGCATCCTGCTCCTGCTCCTTCATTAGACTTAAAACCATCAAAAAATAATTTCCAAAATAAAGATTTATTTACAGGAGTATCTACAAAACTAATACATTTAGAACTGTTTGTTTGAGAAAAAATTTCTTTTTGAGATAAAACAGAATGTTCTAAATAAGGTGAAGTGTGAGCATTAAAATTTCCTAAGAAAGAATCAACTGAGTAATTGCCAATGATATTACTGATGTACGCAACTGGTTCATTCTCTCCTTCCAATTCTGTTACTATGTATTTCTGATGCTTTCCTCGTTCAACGTTTATCTGATTTGGTTTACCATTGTAAGGAAGCCACATGTGCGACCAATCGGTTGCAAAGTATCCATGAAGTTTTTCTGACCAATCTCTACTAAGAATTAAGCCATAAAATTCTGGAATATCTGCAACTAAAATATCAATGACTTGACATACCTTAGGATTTGATGACAACCTAATGGTAACCTGATTTAATTCGCCAATCACTTCGACTTGCGATCGAACTAACTGCACTATACGCACAGCAGATTTTTTTGGTTGAACGTTCAATTTTGCACATACTGATTTTGGTAGAATATTAGATGAAGCTCCAGAATCCACTAAACAGTTATGCAAATTTTTATTGAAAACTTCGTAAGTAAGAAGAAATGGAGGAGTGTGAGATCTCGACCTTCCTCCAATTAAAGCGATATTTTCTAGGTCAACTTTACTGATCGAATTAGTTGGAGGTCTTCCCATGTCATTAGAAGCTTGAGAAATTACAGGATCGGGCAAAGGTTTTTCTGGTACAGCATGTAATTCTTTCAAAAGTACCTTTTGCTGGTGTTTTAACTTGCTCAATTCATAAAAAGTGATGTTTTCCCTAGTCTTCTTCATATCTTCTATAATGTTATATTCCATCTCATCTGGAACAATCAATGTTCTTGATGGAATTGATGAATCTGTTTGGACTGGGCTAGTTTGAATTGCTTTGGATGTCGTTTTCTTGGGTGCAACTTTATCCTTAGTCAATGAGCTTGCGCTCTTTAAGGAGGATCAAGTTGATTTCTACTTCTAGTACTAACCGGGGATGCTTCTTGGTCTTCCTCATCTGGGAGGATGAAATCCCACATGCCTTGTACTTCTACCACCTCTTCTTCATCAGTAGTTTCTTCAGTAACAATCTCTTCTTCTTCTTCTTCTGATTTAGCTTTCGTAATGGCATTTGGTGGTTTTGAATCAGTTGAAGGATTTCTTCTAAAAGGCTTGAAAGACTTTTTAGAAGATGTTTCTGCCACTTGTTTCTTGATATCAACCATTTCGTTGGACATGGTTTTGAAAACTTTTTGCAATCCTTCTAAATCAAATGGATATTTTGGTTGTTTTTTCTTTGGATCTTCCTTAAAAGTGATCTTCTTGGATTTCCGTTCTTCTATTGCATTTTTCTTTTCTAAAGCAATGATTCGTTTCTCTACTGCTATTGCTTCCTTCATATTGTCTGCTAAAGTTGTTTTATTAGCCCTATCAACAAAGATTGCTATGTTTGATGGCAAAGCAGAAATGTAGCATTCACCTCGCACTTCTTCGCTAGGCTTGTAAGCAGTAGGAATTTTGTTTAAAAATTTATTGAAACGAGAATTGAAATCCTTGACAAGTTCTTTTGAATCAGCTCTAAGATTAGACAAATCATTGATCAATGTTGTTGTAGACCTGTCATCACCAAATTTAGTCAAAAATTGATCTTGAAAGATATCCCAACTAGTAATAGATCCAGATGGTAATGAGAAATACCATGATCCAACTGATCCTTGTAGGGTATAAGGAAAAAGTCGGACAACAACATCTTCATTAACAACTCCATTGAGATTTATGGATAACATAAAGTTTTTTTATATGTTCTTCTGCTAGCATGCCTCCTTCAGGATTAAACTTAGGTAGCCATTTTTCAAGATGGGCCGGTATTTGACTCAAGGGTGCAGGCATTAAGATTGCCTCTGGATTATTCCATGGCATTTGGGCCATCACTGAACTACTAATAGATGAAAGTGTAGAAGATGATATTTGTGACTGAGAAGATGAAGATATTATGATTTGAGAAGGAGATGTGGAAGATTGAGTGGACTGATGGACAGTAGTCTGGAGTGGAGGAGTGGGTGGTTGACTTTGAAATGAAGTATTTGAGATGGATGATGATGATGAAAGAGTCTCACTATCAGACCCTTTGGGTGATTTCCTAGCTCTTTTTCTTGTAGGTAGAGGTAACTCAGTTGGCTGAATGCCAAGCTTTTCACTCTATAATCTAGTGAGAGGATGAGCAGGATTATATTGCGAAGTCACACTGCCTTGAGATTTATCATACCTTTGAGGTGATATTGAAAATCGCTGAAGTTTATGAATCAAAGATTCGACTTCAGGAGGTTCAATAGCAGATTCTTCTGAAAAGTCAGGGTTTGTGGCAGTGTCTGTTCTTCTCTCGACTTCTGGTTCTAGATTTAAAATTTCCGAGTATGATGGAGAAGTCGGGGAAGATGGTGAGGGTGATTTACTCTTAGAATGGTATTTTGATTTAGATTCACTTTCCATTCATAGTTCGAGGCCCTCCTTCTAGCGCCAAATGTGTTGAAGCCCTGAAAATCGGGTCTACAACAAGGGGGATACCCACCCGGTCCGGACCTTGGTTAGCAGTTCCTTTTCCGTTTGGTGTAGTGGGTCCGACTGGGGATAATGGGACCAGTTTCCCAATATGTGTGTGTGTGTTTGAGATTTGATATTTCTTTTCTAAAAATTCCTAATTAAAATGCTTTTAATCTATTTCTAATCTATTCATATGCAAACTGTATTCTAAGAAATATCTAATTCTAAACTAACCCGAGATGTAATCTTTCAATATATGCGATCTAAAAGGATTTCAGATAACAATTGATAATAAATATCATTCAATTATTATGAGAAAATAATTCAATAAATATAAACTATTTCACATAAAAAGTTAGATGAAACAGTTGTGGAAAACATATCGCATATTAAGCTATTCATATATCAAGCACAAATAAATAATTATCACCGTACAAAAATTCCAAATGATAACTCAAATATTCAAACATTAACATATAAACAACTAAACATAAATATCACTTTTAACACAGAAACAGAAACAGTTAAGAGATAAAAGTACCATTTATAACTGGTTCTACTCATGAGCTAGAAGCAATAATGATTTATCCCTTTCTTAATCCAACATCTATCAAGAGTACAGAAATGCAACATCAGTAACAGATATTAGACACAGATATCAATAAATCTCGTTCCATTCATTTATCAAAACCTCCTCTGAGGGTGCAGAAGTGCATGTTCTGAGGATAATTTTTTGACAAATTTCAGAACCCTTCTCTAAATGCATGAGAAGGGTTTAAATACTAATAACTAAAATCTAAAAATAGTTTATTACAAAAATTTAGGATTCGATTTAAATGACCGTCCTTTTTCTAGGAAAAAATACAGTAAAACTAAAACTAAATCTAAAAGATAAAGGCTATGAACTATCTCTGCTTTTCTTTTGAATTTTCTAAACTTTTCAAAACAGAAAATTTTCCAGAAAATCAAGCTTTATTATAAAAAGACAAAGTACATTATGCTTTAATCTATAAATGATATTTCATTTCTTCTATATTCAACTTATGATTATTCACTTCCTCAAGCTAGTCCTTGTATTTACATCAGTCATTACTTGGTTTAAAAAGATAAAAACAAAGGCTTCTCTATAAATCAACTTTAAATATGCTCATTTGTCGTAGGTAGAGCCACTGCTGCCAGCAAGCGTTTATAGCCTCGACAGGGTTACCTGTTACCCAGTAATGATCCTGTATCCTACTTAGAGAAATATACAATTTTCAAAGAGAAATCCATATTCACACTTATTGCTTTTGCTTTTCTTTTTTATTCTTAAAGAACAATGTCTTGGTTTGGTAGCCAACTCATGACAATGCCATTCACTTGATTTATAACTTTGCTGAACAAGCTGGCTCGTGATGAGACCCCTTGTCTTTTGATTGCAACAATCTTGAGTCATTTCCCTGTTATGGTATGTAGTATTGGCAAAGTCGGCAAGATATAATATCTATGATCATGATAAGTCGGCTCGTGATGAGACCTCTTACTCTTTAAGTTAAAAGTGTGTCATTGGATAATTCTTTGAACATTGTAATTTTCTAAGTGGGGAGGATATCATTGTTTCCTTAAGATAGCTCTAGACGACAATAGTAGAGTTTTTTGGAAGGAACTTTTCTATAGAGAAACTTTGTTTTGCTATTGATACCTTTTATTGAACTGATATAAAAAACAATCTTTCACTAAAAGTTGCCTTTCATCAAAGTCTTCAAAGTTGAAACTAGTATCATTTCAAGACTAAAGTTTTTAACTGTATCTTTGAATAATAATGATCAATATTGTAACAAGAATTCTATTTATAAAAATGAAGAAACAAAATCTAAACAGAGAATTTATATCTTCTTTGTAAATTCCAAATGTAACCATTAACAACTCGTTTTATTTTGACAATAAAGAAAACTAATATACAAAATAGAAGAATGATCTCCTATGGAAAATATTTTTTGAGAATTTGTCCATTAACAGGTAAAGATTCTCTTTTGCCTGTTAAATCCTGTAACATAAAAGTAGATGGACCTATGATTTCTGAAATTTGAAAAGGACCAAGCCACATTCTTTGAAATTTCGTATGTTTTCCTTTTTCCTCATGAGCCTTGTCCCATTTTAAAACAAGATCTCCAACCTGAAAGTCTTTTCTGGTTATCATGTTTGAATCAAAAGAAGATTTTACTAATGCTTGATGATGAGCATGAGTTATTTTGGCTTTTTCTCGTTGTTCTTCTAACTTAATTATTTCCATCTGTCTTAGTTGCAAGGACAAAGTTGGTACTTCATCAATATATTGAACTAAGGCTAAAGAAGGAATTGCTAAATGATTTGGAAGAACTACTTCTTTGTCATAAACTAAATTAAAGGGAGAAGTGCCAATAGAAGCCTTTTGTGTTATTCGATCTGCCCATAAAGCATATATTAAAGACTTATGCCAATTTTTATGATTTTGATCAATGGTTCGCTTAATGATTCTGATTAAGTTTTTATTTGTGGATTCAGCTAACCCATTTCCCTGTGGATAATAATTGGCAGAGTATTTAAGTTTGAAACCTATCTTGAGTGCAAATTCAGTCATAGCATTACCAGAAAAATATGATGCATTATCAAACATTAAAGCAGAAGGTAAACCAAACCTGGTGATTATGAACTGATCTATGAATTCAATGATATGCTCAGCATTAGCAGTCTTGAGAGGGACCGCTTCTACCCATTTCGTAAAATAATCAGTTGCGGTAATGATATACCTATGTTGCTTAGAAGAGTGAGGAACGATCTCACCTATTATGTCCAATCCCCATTGATCAAAAGGTTGTTTAATGTTTACTGGTTGTAATGGCAATGATGGTTTCTTTTGTCTTCCAGCTGCAGTTTGACAAACTTGGCATCTTCTTACATAGCTATGTGAATCTTTGAATAAAGTGGGCCAGTAATAGCCTGGGCGAAGGATTTTATGTGCAGTGTCATCTACTGCATAATGTCCACCTGCTGGCCCATTGTGAAGTTCCTGCAAGACTTTTTCAGCTTCAGATTTTTCCAAACATCTAAGAAGAACAGAATCGTAATTCATTCTAAAAAGAACATCGTTTACAAGCTGATATTGTTTAGCCTTCAACCTTAGAGCTCTTTTCTTGGTGTGATCAAGATTTGGAGGAGCATATCCATTCTTTAGATAAAAAATGATATCAGCATATAATGATTCAACATCGTTTAGGCTTACCTCATACGTTTGTATCTCTTCAGATGATTTCTCAGAAATCTGTGATGCTCCAGCTAGTATTTTGCAAAAGCCTTGACCTCTTACAATATTTGTTGGTTTGATCTCAACATCATATTCTTGTAAGGCAGTAATCCAATTAGCTCTTTTCTCACCCACATCTTTTTCGACTAAAAGATTTCTTACCGCTAGAAATGGTACAATGATTTTTGTATGGGTTTTAAGTAAAAAGGGTCTGAAATACTTCATTGCTTTAAAAATAGCATAAGCTTGTTTATCCACATCTGAGTAATTCAACTCAACTCCCTGTAAATTTGAACTGAAGAAAGCAATTGGGGCTTCTGCTTTGTCTTGATTTTCTTGAGTGAGAATCGCAGCGTAAGATTTATCAGAGGCAAATGTGTACAAAATAAAAGGATCGGAAAAATTTGGAGTTGCTAAAGATGGAGCATTAATGATTGCTTGTTTGATTAGATTGAATGCCTCATATTCATCTTGGCCCCACTTGAAGTTTGAATTATTTTTAATTATTGCTTGTAAAGGAGATACAATTCTTGAAAATTTTGGTACAAATCTCTTTACAAAATTAATTTGGCCGAGGAAATATTTCATAGCTTTCTTGTTGTGAGGTAAGGATATTTCATAAATCTCCTTGATTCTATCAGGATAAATGTGAATTCCAGATTTTGACACTATGAATCCAAGAATTTTTCCTTCACTTAATGTGAAAAAGGATTTTTTTGGGTTAAGTGAAATTCCATACCTTTGACAACGTTGGAAGATCTGCTTCAAGTCTCTAAGATGATTGCTTCGTTTTTTGGAATATACAGTTATATCATCCAAATAAATCACCACTGATTTGTTAACTAATCCCTTGAAAGCGATGTCCATGGCTCTTTGAAATGTGGCCCCAACATTGATTAGACCAAAAGGAATCTTTTGATATGCATAAGTGCCCCATTTGGTTCTGAACGTAGTTTTCAATTGATCATCTGGATGAACTAACACTTGGTTGTAGCCAGAGAAACCATCTAAGAAAGACATTAATTCTGATCCTGAAACTGCCTGTAATATTTGCTCCATGGGAGGCAAAGGAAAATTATCTTTTTGGCAGGCTTTATTAAGATTTCAAAAGTCAATGCAAATTATGATATCTCTGTTTTTCTTTCTAACAGGAACCATATTGGAAACCCATTTAGAATGTCGAACAGGAAAAATAATTTTGGCTTTCAATAATTTATTGAGTTCAGATTTGATTTGATTTTCTAGATTGGGATGGATTTTTTTGAGATTTTGTTGAATAGGTTTCTCATCATTTATCATTGGGATAGTATGTTGGATGATGGAAGTGTCATAAGTTTTGAGTTCATCATAGTTCCAAGCAAAGACACTTTTATATTGTTTCAAAAGATGAACATATGCTGATTTTTCTTCAAGAGTTAGACCAAGGCCTAGGTTGATATTCTGTGGTTTGGAATCAGTTCCTAGATTTACTAATTCATAATTCAAAGTTGAAATTTGTAATTTTGAATCGGTAGATCTTTTAAATCGGTCTTTAAAATCATAAATGTCTTCTAACTTGACTATTGACTTTGGAATAGCATTATTAGTGCTATCATGTTGTAATTGTTTGTCATGTTGGTCTTCATCGATTATCTAATTAGTATAAGATCCTTCAGATGTGAGGAAACTTACAATATCAGGATCATCGTTGAAAATTCTCCAATTGGTAACGTTATCAGGAATCGAAGGTCTAAAGATTAATTCAATTGAAAATCGATCAGGACTAAAGTCTTCTGCAGGAATGAGCTTAGAGGCTACATTGGCTAAGAGGTCTGCACTAGCATTCTGGATTCTAGGAATTGATGAAATATTGAATGCTATAAAATGTTCAGTCAGATCTTGAACTAAAGATTTATAATTCTTTAAATGACCTGATAAAAAATGTATAGTATTGCGTACCTGTTTGATTACAATTTCTGAATCTCCGAAAACTTGCAGATATTTGATATCCAATCCGATTGCTTTATATAGCCCTTGGACTAAAGCCTCGTATTCTGCGGTGTTATTAGTGCATTCAAACTCAAGTCTGCAGGTTAGCATAATCTTGTTGCCCTCTGGACTAACCAACATGTATCCTGCTCCTGCTCCTTCATTAGACTTAGAACCATCAAAAAATAATTTCCAAAATAAAGACTTATTTACAGGAGTATCTACAAAATTAATACATTTAGAACTGTTTGTTTGAGAAAATTTTTCTGATCAACTGAGTAATTGCCAATGATATTACTGATGTACGCAACTGGTTCATTCTCTCCTTCCAATTCTGTTACTATGTATTTCTGATGCTTTTCTCGTTCAACCTTTATCTGATTTGGTTTACCATTGTAAGGAAGCCACATGTGCGACCAATCGGTTGCAAAGTATCCATGAAGTTTTTCTGACCAATCTCTGCTAAGAATTAAGCCATAAAATTCTGGAATATCTGCAACTAAAATATCAATGACTTGACATACCTTAGGATTTGATGACAACCTAATGGTAACCTGATTTAATTCGCCAATCACTTCGACTTGCGATCGAACTAACTGCACTATACGCACAGCAGATTTTTGTGGTTGAACGTTCAATTTTGCACATACTGATTTTGGTAGAATATTAGATGAAGCTCCAAAATCCACTAAACAGTTATGCAAATTTTTATTGAAAACTTCGTAAGTAAGAATAAATGGAGGAGTATGAGATCTCGACCTTCCTCCAATTAAAGCGATATTTTCTAGGTCAACTTTACTGATCGAATTAGTTGGAGGTCTTCCCATGTCATTAGAAGCTTGAGAAATTACAGGATCGGGCAAAGGTTTTTCTGGTACAGCATGTAATTCTTTCAAAAGTACCTTTTGCTGGTGTTTTAACTTGCTCAATTCATAAAAAGTGATGTTTTCCCTAGTCTTCTTCATATCTTCTATAATGTTATATTCCATTTCATCTGGAACAATCAATGTTCTTGATGGAATTGATGAATCTGTTTGGACTGGGCTAGTTTGAATTGCTTTGGATGTCGTTTTCTTGGGTGCAACTTTATCCTTAGTCAATGAGCTTGCACTCTTTGGCTTAAGAGTAGTTTGATGAGGATCAAGTTGATTTCTACTTCTAGTACTAACCGGGGATGCTTCTTGGTATTCCTCATCTGGGAGGATGAAATACCACATGCCTTGTACTTCTACCACCTCTTCTTCATCAGTAGTTTCTTCAGTAATAGTCTCTTCTTCTTCTTCTTCTGATTCAGCATTCGTAATGGCATTTGGTGGTTTTGAATCAGTTGAAGGATTTCTTCTAAAAGGCTTGAAAGACTTTTTAGAAGATGTTTCTGCCACTTGTTTCTTGATATCAACCATTTCATTGGACATGGTTTTCAAAACTTTTTGCAATCCTTCTAAATCAAATGGATCTTTTGGTTGTTTTTTCTTGCGATCTTCCTTAAAAGTGATCTTCTTGGATTTCCGTTCTTCTATTGAATTTTTCTTTTCTAAAGTAATGATTCGTTTCTCTACTGCTATTGCTTCCTTCATATTGTCTGCTAAAGTTGTTTTGTTTTCCCTATCAACAAAGATTGCTATGTTTGATGGCAAAGCAGAAATGTACCATTCACTTCGCACTTCTTCGCTAGGCTTGGAAGCAGTAGGAATTTTGTTTAACAATTTATTGAAACGAGAATTGAAATCCTTGACAAGTTCTTTTGAATCAGCTCTAAGATTAGACAAATCATTGATCAATGTTACTGTAGACCTGTCATCACCAAATTTAGTCAAAAATTGATCTTGAAAGATATCCCAACTAGTAATAGATCCAGATGGTAATGAGAAATACCATGATCCAGCTGCTCCTTGTAGGGTATAAGGAAAAAGTCGGACAACAACATCTTCATTATCAACTCCGTTGAGATTTATGGATAACATAAAGTTGTTGATATGTTCTTCTACTAGCATGCCTGCTTCAGGATTAAACTTAGGCAGCCATTTTTCAGGATGAGCTGGTATTTGACTCAAGGGTGCAGGCATTAAGACTGCCCCTAGATTATTCCATGGCATTTTGGCCATCACTGAACTAATAACAAATGAAAGTGTAGAAGATGATATTTGTGACTGAGAAGATGAAGATATTATGATTTGAGAAGGAGATGTGGAAGATTGAGTGGACTAATGGACAGTAGTCTGGAGTGGAGGAGTGGGTGGTTGACTTCACGATGAAGTGTTTGAGATGGATGATGATGATGAAATATTCTCACTATCAGACCCTTTGGGTGATTTCCTAGCTCTTTTTCTTGTAGGTAGAGGTAACTCAGTTGGCTGAATGCCAAGCTTTCCACTCTGTAATCTAGTGAGAGGATGAGCATGATTATATTGCGAAGTCACACTACCTTGAGATTTATCAGACCTTTGAGGTGATATTGAAAATCGCTGAATTTTATGAATCAAAGATTTGACTTCAGGAGGTTCAATAGCAGATTCTTCTGAAAAGTCAGGGTTTGTAGCAGTGTCTGTTCTTCTTTCGACTTCTAGTTCTAGATTTAAAATTTCTGAGTATGATGGAGAAGTCGGGGAAGATGGTGAGGGTGATTTACTCTTAGAATGGTATTTAGAGTTAGATTCACTTGCCATTCATATTTCGAGGCCCTCCTTTTAGAGCCAAATATGTTGAAGCCCCGAAAATTGGGTCTACAACAAGGGGGATACCCACCCAGTCCGGACCTTGGTTAGCAGCTCCTTTTCCGTTTGGTGTAGTGGGTCCGACTGGGGATAATGGGACCAGTTTCACAATATGTGTGTGTGTGTTTGAGATTTGATATTTCTTTTCTAAAATTCCTAATTAAAATGCTTTTAATCTATTTCTAATCTATTCATATGCAAATTGTATTCTAAGAAATATCTAATTCTAAACTAACCCAGGATTTAATCTTTCAATATATGCAATCTAAAAGGATTTCAGATAACAATTGATAATAAAGATCATTCAATTATTATGAGAAAAGAATTCAATAAAGATAAACTATTTCACATAAAAAGTTAGATGAAACAGTTGTGGAAAACATATCGCATATTAAGCTATTCATATATCAAGCACAAATAAATAATTATCACCGTACAAAAATTCCAAATGATAACTCAAATATTCAAACATTAACATATAAACAACTAAACATAAATATCACTTTTAACACAGAAACAAAAACAGTTAAGAGATAAAAGTACCATTTATAACTGGTTCTAATCATGAGCTAGAAGCAATAATGATTTATCTCTTTCTTAATCCAACATCTATCAAAAGTATAGAAATGCAACATCAATAACAGATATTAGACACAGATATCAATAAATCTCATTCCATTCATTTATCAAAACCTCCTCTGAGGGTGCAGAAGTGCATGTTCTGAGGATAAGTTTTTGACAAATTTCAGGACCCTTCTCTAAATGCATGAGAAGGGTTTAAATACTAATAACTAAAATCTAAAAATAGTTTATTACAAAAATTTAGGATTTGGTTTAAATGACCGTCCTTTTTCTAGGCAAAAATACAGTAAAACTAAAACTAAATCTAAAAAATAAAGACTATGAACTATCTACTTATGAATTTGATCTTTGATCTTGCAAGCATCCAGCATTGTTTTGAGAAGAGGTGGTTGGCCGACTTCAGATTTCAACTGCCCCGAAAAGACGGAATCGGCAAGTGTAGGAGCAATCTTCTCAGCAGAATTAATGATGCAATTAAGCGCACTGCATTGACTGTGTGGTTTCACTAGATATGTCTAGTAAGAATCCCAGTTTAATTTTGTCAGTTCTTGAATTGACTTTGTCTTTTCATCAGCCTTTTGCCTCCATTCTGTTTGTAATTGCTGTGCTTGCGGAAAGTGTCCCGGAATAATTTCTGAAATCAAATTAACTTTGTGCAAATTTTCATTTACACAATTAGTAATATTTCCTGCTGTTGTAGCTACTTCCTCTGCTGCTTTTTCTGCCTTTCTGATCTATACATCCCAATTGTTGAAGAGCAGTTCTTTATGACTATCATTGATGATCGGTGCTCCTGCTCTTCTTCCTTCCTCTGTCTTTTTCCATGCCATATAATTAGTAACTCTTTCATTAGTTAAATCATAATCATGTCGTAATTCTATGACATGATTAGTGATTTTTTCACTTTCTTGACAAAAAGAGTTGTATTGCGAGATTTTCTGGCATAATATGTCTTATTTTTGTAGTAGTTTTTTGTTCAAAGAAACAGACTCTGAAATAAACTCTGGAAGCTTAGGGTCATCTTTGTGCTCCTCTTGGATAATCTGTATTTGTTTCTCTTTATCTGCCAAACTTTTCTGATATCCAATTTGCATCTGTTGAAGCTCTTGCTGTAACTTCTCAAGTTTTATTTGTTCTTCATTGTTAGCACGGGCTTGTTGCAATTGTTGATGCAGAACTTGTATCTGATCTTCTTTTTCATTTAATAATAGCTTTACCTCAGATGATTTATCAATATTTGCGGAGGCATAAGCTCCTGTAATCTGAGATAACTTGGCAAGATTGTCAGTTGGATCTGTAGTAGGATCCTTCCATAAGACATCTAATTGTTCTGCCTCAGTAGAGATTGAGCTCTCTAACTTTCTCTTTTTCCTCTGCTTCCTCACTACTGCTTTATACTGCGGGCTATAGAATACATCTAGAGGAGGAATGTCCTCTATATTGAGTACAATTTCAGAAGAGGGAGTGATAGGTATATGCTCAGTTTCTGTGATGTTGCCACTTATTCCCGTGCTCAAAAATTTTGTTGTCTGTATAGGGGTCTGTATATTCTGTCCTTCCACATTAAGCAATTGATTAAAAGTTTCCCATTCTTTGTCTAATTCAATTGTGACTGTCGGTTGCTGTACATTGAGAGGTGGAAGATTCAACTGTGGAGTGGTAAAAGTCTGTTGTTGTGAAAGCTCTTTTTATTGAGTTGTATCCTTCACTGAGCTTTCATCATTATCAGTCTTTTTAGAACGCTCATAAGTCTCTTTGTCAGACTTCGACTTAGAATTTTCTGTATTTGAGCTGCCACTAAGACTGACACTGGGAGTTGGTTCCCTCGCGGGTTCCAAGCGTAAATTTTCCAAAGGGATAGTAGTTAGTCTTCTCTCTCTGTAAACTTTAAATTCCTGAAATTATTCTGGGGATAACTGTGTTTGAGATAAATGAAAAAATTCTTTAAATGTGTTTTTTCATAAGAACATATCATCAAAAGGATCTTCTTCTCCAGAAAATACCCTTACCTTGATTGCAGTGGTAAAATTCTTAGCAACATCATTTGGATCAAATAGCCTTTTAGAAAACTTGAACATTTGTAAGCATGTAATATTGCTTACCTCTTTGAATGAATGACCAACATCGAACAATGAAAATTTTCCACAGGCTACGGGAAATTGTGGCCAAATTCCCTTCTTCTTCTCCTTTAATTCCTTTGTCAAACCTCCTTCACCATAGGTTTGATAAGCAATCTCCCGAGCTACAAGTTTATCCGGAACATACAGGGGTAAAACATGGGGGGAAGCAGAACTTCCAAAAACCCTCACATAAGTAAACAACTCTTCTCCAAACCATCTTGCGACAGGGAGAATGTCGACTTCTGCTTCCGGGGATAACCTTGGAGCATCCTTATTATACAATATTCTGTATAGAGGCAGAATTATGCCATGGAAAATTTTTTAAAAATGAGGAACAAACTTTGATTCCCACAACTCTTTGCGATAGACATGAATAGGCAAGGGATCATGAATTGTCCATTGCCAACCCATCAAAGGGAATTTAGAAACAAAACAAATTGAATCCATAACATAGGCAGATAGATAAAAATGAGGATAAATCCTCTGAGAAACAGTCCGTTTAGACCGGTAACTAAAAATAGCAGTGGCTAAATTATCAGACAAGATTTTGGCCCAGTCTACAATTGTAGCGTTAACAACAGCATTCAACAAAGGGAGCCATTCAGGCAAGACCATATTGATGTCAGGCTTTCCAAAAAGCCTGTATAACATAGCAGCAGCAAAACAATATGGAGAGGTGAGCGAACCAGTACTGTACATACCGTGTTTGTTTTTCTTCAATGGTTCCTCTCTTTTGGTCCATTCCTTGGTGCATTCCACCAAATTTGCATTTTCTCTGGCAAATTTCTCCATAAATTGTTTGTTGTAAGTCACCTGAGGTTCCGGTAAGTGATACATAAGCCTCAAATCTTCTGTAGTGAATGACCCGATAAGTTCTTGTCCTGGAGTTCTAAATTGCATGTCTAAAATATCGGTGTTATCCAACACCCATTTTACCATATCTGTATATGGAAGAATTCTCGGTCTTGCTGCTATTCTGTGCAGAAATGAACAAGCCAATTCTGTAAGAGACGCTTCAGAGGAATTACTTGATCCTGCAGTAGCCGCGACTTCCATTACCCTGGGATTTTCTTCTTCGAGCAATTTATGCATCCCTTCCCAAGTGGTGATACCGACGTCCTTGTTGCAAGCAATGTCTGCGTATAAGGAAGCCATTTCTTTGTTTTCAGCACTCGGAACTTTCTCTTTCTTACCCATAATACTCTGTGAAGGCTTTTTATATCCTTTTGCTCCTTTGCGCCTGCGGTGTTACGAATTAAGTGAGAGTAATGATATGAGAAAGGTGACGGGATAGTTTTAAATGCTAAAGGCGGATGAAAAATATTATTTTAAACGTGAAACAACCTTTCAATCAAAACAAAATCCTTTCCATCAATGATTAACAATCCATTCATTAATTTTGACATCAAAGCGCATAACAGATATTTATTTATGAAAAGATTTACTTTGGAGAACGCGCTAGAAGAATCTGCAATAATGCGATCTGCGATTTGCTGTGCAATATCACAAAATCGCAATATCGCGGATCGCAATCATCGCAAATCGCAACACTCATAAATCGCAGTCTCATTACATCGCTAAATCGCAATATCGCAAAATCGCAAAATCACAATTTCACAAAATATAACTTATTAAACAACTTTTCTGTGATATGCGGCTTGCGATCAATACTTTAATGTACAGTTCTTTGGGATCGCACTATCGCAATATCATGGAATCGCAATTTTAAAAGATTCTGCTTTTTCAAAGGATATCTACTTTTTGCGATGGATGCGGTACTTTTCTTCAAATAAAGATTATGTTTTGATCTATCATAAACTTAGGTTTATTTTAAATATTTTCGAAGGAATTTCCCTAATTTATGATAGTAAGTTTTAATTGAGAAAGGAAATAAATACTAATAAATTTTTTGGATTTTTTGGCTAAGGATCCCCACTTATTTAGTATTATTACTAATATTAATAAGAAGGGCGGTTGTTGATGGCCACAACAGCTTTATAGGATTTCATATGAAAGATGAGGAAAATAAATGGTGGACCTCACTTGATAGCTCAGTGAGGAAACTTCCCGAGAAAAAACTTGAAAAAATCCTTTTGGACAAGTGGTCTCAGGTTGGAAAGAAGGACAATAAGAGACATAAAGACTTATTTTCTACTAATATTTCCATATTACGGGTTCATGGAACTATTCAGAAAGAGAACATAATTGTGTCTATCATTCCTAGTTGCAAGCATAATTGTATCAATCTGAATTTGGCTAAAAAATTGCAAGTTCTAGCAAATCATATTGAAAACACATAGGTTGATACTGAAGATGTTCAAATTTATAAAGATTTGAAGATTTCTATGGATAAGTATGTGTTGCATTCTGATTTGTATGCTTCAGATATGGCTATTGTGGATGTTTTTTTGGGTCACCCTTGGATGGAATCTGTTGGTACTGTCAATTTTAATGTGCAAAAGAAATTCGTGGAGCTCTGGTATAGAAAGAAGAAAATTACATTGCACGATATTTGCATTAGGAACCATGCAGAGACCGGGGAGGAAGAAGCACAAATATCTAACGACATAGACACATCAGATAATGAGCCTTTGATGGTAGACAGCCAAACACAAACATCAAAGAAAGTACCAACAAAAGAACCAGATACCACTCCATCACCAATAATGGAGGAATTAATGAAAGATATTACATAAGTTCAAGCTTCAACATATCACCACTCACATCACCCAGCAAGACAACAACCAGCAAGGTGGAAACAAATTAGCAACAAGGAAAAAAATCATTGGACGAAACATAGAGAGGTGCGACGATCCACTGACAACACATCAACACAGAAGAACCACCAGAACCTGCTTCCATCTCAAGCGAGTGAGGCACCGACTAGATTGAGTGTTGAACTTTCTCTTGGATGGCTAGATGCACGTGAATGGTACTAGTGGAATATTCTTTTGAGTAGATCTTATTATTTGTGTTCTTCTCATGTTTCGAGGACGAAACATGTTTAAAGGGGGTGTAATGTAATATACCTAGGGGGGATAACATAGGGTACAGAGGGAGGTACTCAAGGGAATAATATGATGTAATAATATAAGAATGATAAATAAATGGGCCATAGATAATAAATAAAGTGGTTAACCCACATTATGTAAGGGACCACATGTAGCTAGGGAATAAAGTGATAAGCCCATTGTATTGGATGTATGGTATTGAGAGACCCATGGTAACTGTTAGCACCTGAATTGGACCCCAGGCTGCAAAAGGCAAATCAGGGTAACAACTAAACCACGCTCAGCCTTGTAGCTAGCCCTACAAGGATAGGAGAGGGCTCTCTCCGTAAAATAATATTCAATGAAATATAATAAATGGACTGATATTAGGCTAGATAAAATGATTGAAAAAGGTTTAATAAAATGAATGAATTTTTCAGGGACGTGTGGGATAAAAAGGGACAGTTGAAACTGGGAATTAAATCAGGACACAGGGTGTTTCATGGGGCAAGATAGGCAGGAAACTTAGCAAATAAAATTTAATGAGGATGGGATGGAAAGATTGGTGAGGAGCTGAAAAGGGCACAATAAATGGATCCTTTTCAAATAGAAGAAAACACACAGAGTATGAATGATTCCCCAAGGCAGAGCATATAAAATGGATTCTACCTTTATAACTTGAAAACATTCAACTGGAAATGTTTATGAATGAATGGTGAAACATAACAATGTACATATGAAACACAAAGGAGGGACATATGCTAGAACTCATACCACATGAATCCCACAAATCAGAGCTGCATCACTTTATTAATTCCCTGCCAAAATGTACAACGGAGCGCATAGCTCACTGCCACACTATTCCCCTACTTCTGAGTTTTCAGACCTCAGACTTTTAGACTGCTTTACAAATGATTTACAATTACATTAAATAGGCTGAAATGTGGGAACATAGATCCACAAGAGAAGGGAGCTGTTTTAAGAGCTGAATAACTGAAATACAATCATAGTAAAGAAATACAACAATTTGCCCCTAAAAATAAGGGACATCATTGCATTTGACCACTTGGAGATTTTGCTGTTAGGCTGTATGAAAGAAAATAGGTAATCCGATGAACATATTTCCTATTTTGCTGCTTCCTGTAACAATATTTGTTTTAAATAAGCTCTCGGCCCTTTGACTGTCGCTTTCCATATTCTGTTTGAATGAAACTGAACTTTTAATAAACATGCCTTTGGAATGAAACTTTGGCTTTAGTGAAGGGAAAAAACAATTTTTGAATGGAAAAACGGAAGGAAAAAGAGGCGGGACCCATGTTATAATCACAATCGCAATGGATGGGGTGGAGAGGTAAACACACTGTAATACAGCACCATCGCAATCAGAATCGGAATCGGGAGAAGGGAGTAACACCTTACAAATATGCGATGCGATGGGGAGGAAGGCCTTTGTAATAAACAAAACGGATAGATTCTAACCTTTACAAAGGAGAAATGGGTTTTGTAATGAATAGCGGAGGGTTTTAAATGGTGGGAACCGCATAATCGCAATCGGAGGATCGTGGAGGAGTGCGTCGCATAACAAAATGGGGTCGATGCGATTTGGAAAGGGAAATGGGAAAACCTTTGCAAAGAACGAAATATAACAAATTTCGAGTTTACAAAGGGAAAAGCCCTTTATATTATAAATGGGAAGAAGTACTGTATGGTGGGCGCGGGGGGTTAATCACAATCGGAAATCGAAGGTAGGCGAGATCGGGGGAAAGATTTTAATATCACCGATTGAAAAGGTCCGATGAGTTGAGGGCCGTCGGATCGGTGGGGACAATCGACGGTGGGGAGATCAATCGGGGGTTGTTGCGATCGGGGAAGCGGATCAGGTGATCAGAAGGAAATATGCAATTAGGAGATCAGAAGGAGGGGTGAGATCGGGAGATCGGAAGGAAATATGCGATCGGGAGATCAGAAGGAGGGACTTGCGATTGATTGGAGGATGATGCGATGGATCGATCGGAGTTTGTTGCGATTGGCTGATCGGAGTTTTTTGCGATTGGCCGATTGTAACATTCAAATGAGCTTTGCAATTTGCAATGGGAAAAACATAAAAATTTGTTATAAAGTTTTATTATAAAGCATGATGGGGAAGTGGTTGGGAACGGGCGGGGTTATATATATAACATAAACTTTGTTATAAAGTTTAGGGGTAATGGTGGGGAAGTGGTTTGGTACATAAATCACATTCGTATTTGAAGATTTATGATGCAATTTTATAATCGGAAAAGGGAAAAGGGAATTTTTTAAAGGAAATATTAAAACTTTAAACATAAAGTTAAAGGGGAACATGGGAAATAGGGGAGGTTTAGGGAATTTTACTTCACTTAAGCATAAATTTCAATCCAGAAGTCAGTTTTGAGAGTGTAGTATACCGTTGGAAAGCTCTTTTCGGGCTCTTTGTGATGGATTTGCTTAGAGGATGATTTGGCGCTAAACATGCTACAGAAAACTTCTCTGAAGGAAAGGAAATCACTTTGTGGAGATAACAGCTTCTGAATTGTGACTCATTACACATGATGATATAGAATTACATAATGAATGATAATAAAGGCAAAATATCATGTTTTCACCTCAAAACATGGTTTTGAGACGAAAATTACATCAAATTGAATAGAATGTCTCTCTGATTCTTCCTAGTGCTATGACTTTGAGCTTATTGGCTTCCTCATGACCTTGCTGATATTTATTGACATTTGACTCATTAATTTGACCATGGTGAGACCCTAGAAAATAATGAGACCCATCCTATGACCTAATAATATGATTTTAAGAATGAAAGTTAATAATGACTGAAGACCATAGAGAGGAAAATCAGCAAGTTTCACATGAGGGAAAACTGATGATGAATTACTATCATCAATGAATCCATGACCTAGCGGAATGGTGAAATTGATTATTATGGGACTCCTAATATGCAAATGCAAAGAGTAACTTTGATCACTGATGGAGGTATGACTAGACTGACACTAACATTGGCTCCAATGGGGATGGTAGCTCCTTGGAGGTGCCAAGAACACCGTAGACCAAGTAGCCTTATCCATTGGGCATGGAGTCGAAAATACTGAAACAAGTTACAATGCATACTGACTCTGGCTGAAGGCTAAGACTGAAAAACCATAATAAAACCAAACTGACTTAAGACATGACTAAAACATAATTGACAAACTGGAAAGATGCTTATAATTGAGCTTATTCATCAAAACCTACTCTAGTTGTTGCATTCACCACCTGATCAAGTGAAATGGAACAACCAATGCAACCATGTAAGCATCTTGGCTGCTATTTGAATTCTCCCCAAGTGCTTTCTAATGAGCAAGTAGAGAGAAGAGCTAAAAGGAATTTCCCATGGAAGCTTAGAATCAGGTTGAATTTTGATAAATTTGCAAAGTCTGAGTTGACCGGATGACCTCAAGAATACTGCGAAAGGATCTTCATAAGAATAGCTATTGATTTCCCTTAATACATCACTGCTCTGGTCCAGGTAATCTCCATACCTGGATCTTAGACTTTTCCTAACCTCTGAGCTGTCTCTTTTTGATGACTGCAGCAGGCTGTCAAAAGGATCCTGAACTTCGTGAATAACCAATCCCTCTTGATGGTTAGGAACAAAACAAAAATCTTCTTCATTAGTCTCCTTATATGACTGTAAATCTTCATATGGGCTTTGTAATGAAACATCTGATGAATAAGACAATGAAGTTGACTTTCGAATAAAATTATTGTCAACATTCTTTTCTGGCACATTGTTAGCCAATGGAGAAGGACTTTTATAGCAAACATCATCCAACACATGAGCAATAGGATCATAGAAAACTTGAAAATACTGTTGCGACGTATCTGCATGACACTCTACAGACTGCTCAACTTTTCTTTTAGAGATATTACGAAAATTCTTCTTTATAAACTGAAATTCTTCGAAACATAAGGGTACAGAATCCTCTTGCATCATTAGATCATATGTTTCAGCTTCCAAGCCTTCATCTATAATCTGACCTTAAATTGTGTTTAGTGGCTGCAAATCCAGAGCTGGGGAGGGTTTTATATCGCAGATGATTTCATTAGTCGTTTCAGGGGAAGATTTCTCATAAACAACTTGCTCAAGAATTTCACTATTTGTCTCAACCTCAACATTAAAACTGAGAGATTGTTGATTTCTAATTGCATGAAAGTTATCTTTGATGAACTGAATTGAAGCGAAACAAAGAGGCAAAGATCTTTCACTTACTTCCCAATTTTCCAGAATTTCCTCATCACTGTCCTGGATGATATGCATCGGATGATTACTGTTTTCAAGTTGTTGAAACGGAACTTCCTCCCACAAATCAGTAGTTGATTGTGCTGCAAGACTAGCTTGTGTTTGGAAAAAATCATCATCATCGTATTGATCGAATTTTGGCAAATCATCAACATAAAACATATCATCAAGCATACAAGTCATATCAAGATATTTCTCATCTCCGAGATGTTCTATAACATAGTCATTGTTAGATGGATGATAACTGGGATAAGAAAGAAAATGTTTTGGATCAGCCACTTTTTCTTGAACATCCATTTCATTCCTGGTAGTGATTTTCCGCACAATCTTTTCCACTGCGTTTACCAAAAGGTCAAGCTTTACCTCTGAAGGTGTCAGGTGCTCTGCAACATTCTTCTTTTCTTCTTCCTTTAGCTTTGCTCTTTTGATCAACAGATTAGCTTCTAAATCTACTGCATTGTTCTATATCTCTTCAAGTGTTGCTAAGTTCCTTTCTCTCAGCTGAAACTCCATTTCTGGATTAAAAGCGCCCGGGTAATGTAAGAGAGCCGAGCCAGGAGGGGGTCTTATATTGATAGGTATCGAATAATAGACTCGATTGAATCTGGCGTAAAAATGTTGTACTGTCTCCCCTAACTGTCTTTTCAGTTGGGCATACTCGTCTAAAATAAGGAAAGGGTTCTGTCTGACCACCCATCTATCGAGGAATACTTTTACGAACTGCTGGAATTCTGAGATGCTCGCATCAGGCAGGGTTTTGAACCAACTCTTGAATTTTCCTTGCAAAGAAAGAGCAAAAAGCCTAATACTAACATCTTCTTCATCAACCTCAAAAAGGTCTAGGAAAGTCTCAACATTCTGCACATGTTTCTCAGCGTTGACATTGTTACATTCACCATCAAATCTCGGAAAATATAGGTAATAATTTGCAAGGAAAGCATGGAGTACAGAAGGTAAAACAAGAGGTTTATACGTATCCGAGACTATAGAAGGTCTGGGAGTATATACAGGAGCTACGGGATCAGTTTTAGTCTCTTTAGGCTGATCATTTCGAAGATGGTCATCATAATATTTGGGAAAAGGATGGAGGCCAAGATCAAAGGAAAACTCAGTATTTACACTTTTTAAAAAGGTTGATTGAAGATTTTGATCACCTTTATCATACAACAAATTCTGAAAAACTTTCAGGATAACTTCAGGAAAAGAAAAGAAGTAATTTACCAGAAATCAGATTAGATCCTGAATACCATTCCACTTTGGATACCTAAACTTTGTGTAAGGTCCTTCCATTTTCCCGCGGAAAGAGTCGGTCCTCCAGTGGAGTCTTTACATTGAGTTGGAGTCGCCAGGTGAAAGATTCAGCTTTTATATGCATCTGATTGTTTGTTCAACATCATCAATCATATATGATACTTTGTCATTCTTTACTGGGGATTTAGATATGCTCTTTTTATTCCCCAGTATGGTCGCCAGAGATGTTAGCACCTGAATTGGACCGCAGGTTGCAAAAGGCAAATCAGGGTAACAACTAAACCACGCTCAGCCTTGTAGTTAGCACTACAAGGACAGGAGAGGGCTCTCTCCGTAAAAGAATATTCAATGAAATACAATAAATGGACTGATATTAGGCTAGATAAAATGATGGAAAAAGGTTTAATAAAATGAATGAATTTTTCAGGGACGTGTGGGATAAAAAGGGACAGTTGAAACTAGGAATTAAATTAGGACACAGGGTGTTTCATGGGGCAAGATAGGTAGGAAACTTTGCAAATAAAATTTAATGAGGATGGGATGGAAAGACTGGTGAGGAGCTAAAAAGGGCACAATAAATGGATCCTTTTCAACCAGAATAAAACACACAGAGTATGAATGATTCCCCAAGGCAGAGCATATAAAATGGATTCTACCTTTCTAACTTGAAAACATTCAACTGGAAATGTTTATGAATGAATGGTGAAACATAACAATGTACATATGAAAAAAAAAGGAGGGACATATGCTAAAACTCATACCACATGAATCCCACAAATCAGAGCTGCATCACTTTATTAATTCCCTACCAAACTGTACAACAGAGCGTAGAGCTCACTGCCACACTATTCCCCTACTTCTTAGTTTTCGGACCTCAAAATTTCAGACTGATTTACACATGATTTACAATTACATTAAATAGGCTGAAATGTGGGAACATAGATCCACAAGAGAAGGGAGATATTTTAACAACTGAAGAACTGAAATACAATCATAGTAAAGAAATACAACAATCTGCCCCTAAAAATAAGGGACATCATTTCATTTGACCACTTGGAGATTTTGCTGTTAGGATGTATGAAAGAAAATAGGTAATCTGATGAACAAATTTCCTATTTTGATGCTTGTTGTAACAATCTTTGTTTTAAATAAGCTCTCGGCCCTTTGACTGTCGCTTTCCATATTATGTTTGAATAAAACTGACCTTTTAATAAACATGCCTTCAGAATGAAACTTTGGCTTTAGTGAAGGGAAAAACCAATTTTTGAATGGAAAAAGGGAAGGAAAAAGAGGCGGGACCCACGTTATAATCGCAATCGCAATGGACAGGGCGGAGAGGTAAACACACTGTAATATAGCGCCATCGCAATCGGAATCGGAATCGGGAGAAGGGAGTAAAACCTTACAAATATGCGATGCGATGGGGAGGAAGGCCTTTGTAATAAACAAAACGGATAGATTTTAACCTTTAGAAAGGAAAAAGGGGTTTTGTAATGAATAGCGGAGGGTTTTAAATGGTGGGACCCTCATACTCACAATTGGAGGATGGTGGAGGAGTGCGTCGCATAACAAAATGGGACTGATGCGATTTGGAAAGGGAAATGGGAAAACCTTTATAGAAAACGAAATATAACAAATTTTCAGTTTACAAAGGGGAAAGCCCTTTATATTATAAATGGGCAGAAGTACCATATGGTGGGCCCGGGGGGTTAATCGCAATCGAAAATCAGAGGTAGGCGAGATCGGGGGAAAGATTTTAATATCACCGATTGAAAAGGTCCGATGAGTTGAGGGTCGTCGAATCGGTGGGGACAATCGACGATGGGGAGATCAATCAGGGGTTTTTGCGATCGGGGAAGTGGATCGGGTGATCGGAAGGAAATATGCGATCGAGAGATCGGAAGGAGGGACTTGCAATTGATCATAGGATGATGTGATGGATCGATCGGAGTTTGTTGCGATTGGCCGATCGGAGTTTGTTGCGATTGGCCGATCGGAACATTCAATTGAACTTTGCGTTTTGCAATGGGAAAAACATAAAACTTTATTATAAATTTTTATTATAAAGCATGATGGGGAAGTGGTTGGGAACGGGCGGGGTTATATATATAACATAAAATTTGTTATAAAGTTTAGGGGTAATGGTGGGGAAGTGGTTTGGTACATAAATCGCATTTGTATTTAAAGATTTATGATGCGATTTTATAATCGGAAAGGGGAAAAGGGAATTTTTTAAAGGAAATATCAAAACTTTAAACATAAAGTTAAAGGGCAACATGGGAAATAGGGGAGGTTTAGGGAATTTTACTTCACTTAAGCATAAATTTCAATACAGAAGTCATTTTTGAGAGTGTAGTATACCGTTGGAAAGCTCTTTTCGAGCTCTTTGTGATGGATCTACTTAGAGGATGATTTGGAGCTGAACATGCTGCGGAAAACTTCTTTGAAGGCAGGGACATCACTTTGTGGAGATAACATCTTCTGAATTGTGACTCATTACACATGATGATATAGAATTACATAATGAATGATAATAAAGGAAAAATATCACGTTTTCACCTCAAAATATGGTTTTGAGGCGAAAATTACATCAAACTGAATAAAATGTCTCTCTAATTCTTCCTGGTGTTATGACTTTGAGCTTATTGGCTTCCTCGTGACCTTGCTGATATTTATTGACATTTGACTCATTAATTTGACCATGGTGAGAACCTTGAAACTAATGAGACCGATCCTATGACCTACTAATATGATTTTAAGAATGAAAGTGAATAATGACTGAAGACCATAGAGAGGAAAATCAGCATGTTTCACATGAGGGAAAACTGATGAAGAATTACTACCATCAATGAATCCATGACCTAGCGGAACGATGAAATTGATTATTATGGGACTCCTAATATGCAAATGCAAAGAGTAACTTTGATCACTGATGGCAGTATGACTAGACTGACACTAAGAGGTTGCATGCTCCACTATTGTTGATGAGATATCAACCACCTCTTCAATAACTATGGTTTTTTCAATAGTTACTTCGATATCCTTGCTACCTTCCTTGAGCTTCTTAGCATGCCTTGTAATATCCCTTTTTCAAGAACAACTACAGATTGGGAATAAAATGAGTTATTAACAATGTGGATATATGGCCATATGCTTCATAAATATTTTTTAAACACCTAAACTTCAGTAAAATATACAGTAGCAAATTTATATAGCGTTTTACAAGGAAAAAGTTGGGAAAAGTGAGGATTTAGGCCCTAAAAAGTGTGTATTCAAAGATATGCGTACAAATAAGAGCGGAAAATGGTTGGATATGATATCTAGGGTTATGAGAGACTCCCATGTCAAATTTCAGAAAACAAAAATAAGTTTTTCTAAGTTAAACAGTTCCTCCTTTCCTAACTAGGCTAGAAAACCCTGATTTCCCAAGACTAGAATTATGCAGAAATTTACTGAAGCATGTGAGCGTAATTTTCTAAAGGATATGAATGAAATAAGGTCTGAATATTGACAAATAATATCAGGGGCATAACTCATACACTTTACAGAAGAAGAGTGAAAGAATATAGAAGAAATCCTCAAGAAAGAGGTGCTACAACCATGTAAAAAGACTGCGTAGTAGTGACAGCATAATTTTCAGGGCTGAGGTAGTAGTTTATTGATTCTTCAGATCTAGATCATATCAGTACATAAAAATATAGATCTAATACATATCCATGTACAAGAAGAGTTGATCTATACATTCCCCTTGGGGTTTTGCTCAAAACATGGAGCACCGGAAGTAGATCTAAGATCTAAGAATGCAGATCTGTAGAATGATTCAGAAAATCACTAAATCATGAACATGTAGAATATAATATCTGAAATAGAAAATATATTTTTTGGCCAATCTATGGATCACCACAATGAAGGATGAATCCAATCACCGGAGATCTATCCTCCAAAACGCAAGCAGAACACCCTGCAGGCACTGTAGATCTGCAAATAACGCTATCTTAGGGATATAAATAGTGTTGTAGCTTCTGAATATGATATGGCCTGATGCCAGGATGTATATATAAATTATACTCAGCAAATGAACTCTTCCAGGAGGTTAAATGACGCACTCACCGAGAAGAGCCACTGCTATCATCTAGATCTGAGCAGATCTAGATCTCCACTTGCTGCAACTCACAAGACAGCTCAATCCTCAACATGAGCAGCACTGTAATTTAAGTTGAAAGTTGGCCCAAGCCTGATAGTGGAGAAGTTTAGCACAATTCTCCTCCAAGAGCTGCTCAAGGAAGGAGGTGGGATTCCTGAAAAGGAATGCCCTGTTATAGCCTAAATCTACCTCAGGCTGAAAAGGCAGAATCTAGGGTAACATCAAACCATGCTCAGCCTTGTAGCTAGCCCTACAAGGACAGGAGAGGGCTCTCTCCGTGAAATAATATTCAAAGAAACACAATAATGATCTCATATTAGGCTAGGTAAAATGATGGGGAAAGGATTTTAATAAAATAAATGAATTTTCAGGGATGTGTGGGACAAATATGGGACAGCTGAGACCGGGAATTAAATCAGGATACAGGGTATTTCATGGGGCAAGATAGGAAGGAAACTTAGCAAATAAATCTTAATGAGGATGGGATGGAAAGACTGGTGAGGAGCTGAAAAGGGAACAATAAATGGATCATTTTCAAATAGAAGAAAAACACAGAGCATGAATGATTTCCCAAGGCAGAGCATATAAAATGGATTCTACCTTTATATCTTGAAAGAATTTAAAAGGAAATGTTTATGAATGAGAGGTGAAACATAACAATTTACATACGAAACCAAAGAGAGAACAAATGCTAAATCTCATACCACATGGATCCCACAAATCAGAGCTGCATCTTTTATTAATCCCTGTCAAACTGTACAATGGAGCGCAAAAAATTTTCTTCCATACTTGAATTCTCAGACTCAGACCATTCTCAAATGATTTATAATTACAATAAATAAACTGAACTGTGGAACCATAGATCCATGAAAAGAGGAGTTGTTCTAACAGTTGAAGAATAGAAAACTAAAGATAGAAAACAAGAGCCAGTAATCTTTCCGAAAGGAAGAGCTGTGTTACATTATGCCACTCGAAATTTGCTGATAACTAATGAGGAGGCGAAACCTGTAGCGAAGACTCCTTTGAATCATTATTGAGGAAAAAATAGGCAATCTGATCCTATTTCTTTGCTGTTGTAGATACTCTATTTTATTTTAAGCTCTCTCGGCCTTTTGACTATCACTTTGCTTTCCATTATTTATTTGAAGAAGACTGACTTTTTATTAATATGCCTTTGAAATAATATAAAATGAAATTACGCCTTGAGTGAAGGGAAAATCAGTTTTAAATGGAGGGAGCAAAGGGAAGTGGGGTCTACGTTACAATCGGAATCGGAGGAGAGGGAGGGGGAATGGGATATGTAATATAACATTGTAATATGTTATATGATGAGTTAATCGCAATCGGCGATCAAAGGGATGGGGAGATATATGTGAAATGAAACCTGAAACTTCCGATGCGATTGGCACATGGGAAACAGGGATGAAAGACAAGCCAAAGGGATTTTTGTTTCAAAACATATTAAAAAATAGTTGGGTGCTTTCCTAAAGGAGTAAAATGATTTATATCGAAAGAGCGGAGGGCTGGCAAGGTGGGACCTCAGGGATACAATCGCAATCGGAAGATCATGGAGGAGCACATCACATAAAAGAATTGGGAAAATGCGATTGGAAGGGGGGAAAGGGGAAAACCTTTGTAAAAATGAAATATAACAAAATTTAAATTTAAAAAGGGGAAGGCCTTTTATAACGTGTGGGCGGAAGTATTATGGTGGGCCCCAGGATAATCGCAATCGCAATGTCGGAGCGAGTGGAAGGAACAGTCTGCATATGGAATTGCCGATTGCAATGGAACGATTAGATGTGGATCATCCCATCATCAATCAGATCAATGGTTGGGATCGCATCGGGCGGGGACTTATGGGAGCGCCGATTGCCAATGGCCCGATTAGCTACAAGCTGTCGGATCGACGGGGATAAATCGACAGTCGGATGTACATCGGAGGTTGTAATCGGCGGGATTGTTTGGAGGTGCCAATCGAGTCTAGGCCGTTCGATTGTATCGATAGATCGACGGCCAGAATATCATCGGGCGGGACCAATCGGGGGGTATACAATCGGGCAATCGCATCAGAAGTTATGGCATGAGCCAATCGGAGTGCACGTTACAAATGTTGGGATTGCGATGGAGGAGGGGCTGCAATCGGCGGAGGGGTGATGCGATTGGTCAATCAGAGCGATTTGGATCAAGGGTCTTTATTTATAATAAAGACTTTAACTTTAATATAAAGTTAAAGGTATAGTGATTGGAACGGTGGGGAGTTTATATGTATAAACTTTATTATAAAGTTTAGGGGTAATGATGGGGAAGTGGTTTTAATTTCATATGTGTTTTAAATAATTTTATAATGCGATTTTTTAATTGAAAGGGGGAAAAGGGATTTTTAGGGGGAATATTAAACTTTAAACATAAATTTTTAGGGGAAACATGGGAAATAGAGGTTATTTGAAGATATAGGGAATTTTACCTCACTTAGGCATAGAATTCAATCTAGAAGTCAATTTTGAGACTATAGTATACCATTGGAAAGTTCTTTCCAGGCTCTTTCTGATGGATTTTCTTGGAAGATGACTTGGTGCTGAACATGCTATGGAAAAATTCTCTGAAGGCAGGGACATTGCTTTGTGGAGATAATAGCTTCTAAATTGTGACTTATTACATATGATGATATAAAATTACATAATGAATGATAATGAAGGAAAAATATCATGTTTTCACCTCAAAACATGGTTTTGAGGTGAAAATTACATCAAACTAAATAAAATATCTCTCTGATCTTCCAGATGTTGTGACTTTGAGCTTATTGGCTTCCTCATGACCTTGCTGATATTTATTGACATTTGATTCATTAATTTGACCATGGCGAGACCCTAGAAACTGATGAGACCCATCCTATGACCTACTGACATGATTTTGAGAATGAAAGTGACTAATGACTAAAGACCATAGAAAGGAAAATCAGCAAGTACCTTATGAGGGAAAACTGATAAAACATTACTACCATCAATGAATCCATGACCTAGCGGAATGGTGAAATTTATTCGGTATGAGACGCCTAATATGCAAATGCAAAGGAGAAGTTTTGATCACTGATGGCAGTATGACTATACTGACACTAACATTGGCTCCAATGGGGATGGTAGCTCCTTGGAGGTGCCAAGAACTACAGATATCTGGGAAATTAGGTAGTGCCTTTGTCCATTGGGCCATGGAGTCAATAACTTCGACAAACCAAAACAAGACTCTTGACTCATTTTGAGAACTCAAAACTGACACAAAACTGACTCAATTTTGAAACCAAAATAACTAAAATACCTGACTCAACAAACCAAACCAAAACTGAAATCAACCTTCATTTTTATAGCCTTCACCTCGGGCCCCAGACCGAAAGAATGATGACAACACATGTTGCAATGAACCTTAGACACACCGATATGTACAGTGATATGTATGACAACAGAAAACATTTCAAAAATAGTACCGTTTGAGGAGCCAACCATTGACCAGCCCTCCTGGACAATCTTCTCCATTAATTTCTTTCAAAAGGAAAGCATTTTGGCCTCGATATGTAGAAATTCTGAAAGGTCCCTTCCAAAGATTCTCGAACTTGCCATGCTTAACTTTATCTTCGTTTCTTGCATCCCATTTCAGCACCACTTCTTCTAATTGAAACTTATCTGCCTTTGCCTTTCGATCATATATCTTCTTGATTCTCTCTTGCAGCTTGAAAGTGTTTTGAAAAACCTCGTCTCTAGTCCACTGTAAATGGATCATCTGATTTATTCTTCGTTTCATATGATCATCTTCGTTGCTAGCTTCTTGCAAAATTTTAACCACTGGAACTGTGAGAGAGGCTAGGAATACTGTGTCAACACCATACACGAGCTCAAAAGGAGACATGCCTATAGATTTTTTTTGAATCACTCTATCTGCCCAAAGTGCATTAACCAATTTCTTATGCCAACTTTTCTTGTTTATTTCCAACAGTTTTTTGATAATATTGACCAAGGATTTATTTGAGGATTCGGCCAATCCGTTGCCTTGTGGATGATATGTGGTTGAGTGCCCCAAAGTAATTTGATACTTATCACAAAATTCAATCATTCTTTCAGATTTAAAGGCCGCTACATTATCAGTGATTAGCTTATTTGGACAACCAAAATGAGACAAAATGTTGTTTTCAAGAAATGAAATGATTACCAAATCTGTGGTCTACCTGGTGGGAATCGCCTCAATCCATTTAGTAAAATAGTCCATCACTGTAAGGATCCACTTATTTTGCGCTGAAGAAGCAGGATGGATCTCGCCAATGAAATCCAAACCCCACTGTTGAAAAGGAGCACTTACTCCAATGGGCTTGAGCGGCAAAGGCTGTATTTTTTTCCTCCCTTCAAAAATTTGACATTCATGGTAGCTTTTAACATTTTTGTACACATCGGCAAAGAGATTCAGCCAATAATATCCTACTCTCAAAATTTTTTGGCCGTTGTTTTCCAGAAAAGGTGACCTCCGCAATCTCCTTTATGAAAATTTTCCACAACCTGTTTTGCTTCTTCTTCAACCAAACAATTGAGAAAACCACCACCGAGATCTTTCCAATAAAGCGCATTATTTATGATACAAAACTTGGCAGCCTTTAATTTCAATTTCCTACTTTTGTTTTTAGCCATTCTTAACGGTGGTGACAGATTTTGGAGCACATATACAATGTCTGAATACCAAGGAGAAAGAACAAAGATTTCTGATACTTGAGTTAGCGAACTTTCTTCATTTTCCTCGGACATAGAAGCAATGAGATTAATGTCCAAGGCATGAAAATTTGACTCAGCCATTAGCTTAGCCAGCCCCAGTCCTTTGATAATCTTTGTAGGCTTTATCTCCACATCATATTCCAACAAGGCAACAATCCATTTGCCTCGTCTCCCTTCTGGATCTGTTTGCACTAAGACATCCTTAACAGCAGCATTAGGAACATAAGCAAGAATGTGAGAATGCAGAATATATACTCAAAAATATTTCAACGCCTTCACTAAGGCAAGAGCTTGTTTTTCAATAATATTATACTTTAAGGCTGATTCTCTTATGGTTCAGTTGAAAAAAGCAATTGGTTTTTCAAGCTGATCTCTTTTCTGCATCAAGACTGCTGCCATAGTATGATCCGAGGCAAATGAAAACAAAATAAAATCCTGAGTATAGTTCGGGCTGATCAAAACCAGAGCTGAAGAAAGAGCCAATTTTACTAAATTGAAAGAATTTACTGCTTCCTCAGTCCACTTCACTACACTATCTTTCTTGAGCATGTTTGTGATTTCCCTTAAATGTTCTAAAAGATTGGGCACAAAGCGACGTAAGAAATTCATCTTACCGTTGAATGATTGGACCTCCTTTTTGTTTCAGGGAATATCAATTTTCTGAATAGCTTCTACTTGATATGGATCAATGTAGATGCCATCCTTTGATATAATATGACCAAGAAGCTTGCATCATCCATGGAAAACAAACTCTTCTTTGGATTGAGAGACACACCATATTTTCTACACCGCTGAAAAAATAATCTTCAAATGATAAAGGTTCTCTTCATCTGAATTAGAAAAAAATGTCAAATCATCAAGGTACACAACTAGAAAAGCATCCTTTTCATTTGCAAATGCCATATCCATTGCTCGCTGAAACGTCGCGCCAGCATTCTTCAAACCAAAAGGCATTTTAGCATAATGGAAAGTTCCCCACGGAGTGGTGAATGCTGTTTTATCTCTATCATCCTCATGGACCAGAATTTGGTTATAACCAGAATAACCATCGAGTAGCGACATGCGGGATGCTCCAACTACTTGCTGAAGTATGTGATCCATTTTGGGCAATGGATAGTTGTCTTTCAAAGATACTTTATTCAGATTCCTAAAATCAATGCATAAGCGAATCTCACATGTTTTCTTGCACACGGGCACCAAATTATAAATCAAATCTAAAAATATTATGGGAATGATGATACCAGCTTTGTACAATCGATTCACTTCCTTCTCTATTGAGGGCAGGAGCTTTGGATTTATTCTTCTCAATTTTTGCCGAAAGGGCTTTTGATTTGGCTTGATCGGAATGGTATGCTGAATTATGTTTGTGTCATATGTCTTCAAATCTGAATAGTCCCAAGAAAATACATCAGCAAAGGAAGATAAAAAAATAATATACTTTACCTTTACCTATCGGGGCAATTCTTTGGACAATTTCACCATTTTAGGATTTTCTGCTGATCCAATGTTCACATCTTCAACTCCTTTCTCGGTGGGCAGCAAGCTCGGTTTTCGAGCTACATCATCTTGGTCAAAAAGCTCCTCTAAAGGTATTAGACCTTTAGGAATGACATTATCCTTCAGCTATAAAACTTCCATCTGATTTACTTGTACATCCACCTCGCCATCATCATGCTCCCCATCAATAGAAGTGTCTTTGAATTTACCTTCATTTTGCAGAAACTCAACAATTTCTTTGTCATCTTGAAACACTTTCCAATACCTTTGGTTGTCAGGGATAGTCGAACGATGCTTCACATGGATTTCAAATTTGTTGTTTGAATTCATTGGAATTTTCAAACTACTTGCTGTTGTTGCAAGTGCATCTGGAATACCATTCTGAATACAAGGGACACATGTCAAATTATAATATGAAAACAATCTCAAGATATCTAGTACTACATTTCAGTATGCCCACATTTGAGGATGTTTAGCTTGATATTCACCTTTCATTTGCTTGATAGCTAACTCGGAGTCGCCATACACTGCAATTATCTTGGCATTTAACTCTCTAAGAATTTTCAGACCAACAATTAAAGCTTCGTATTCAGCCTCATTATTTGAACAATCAAAATCCAATTTATAAGAACATAACCTTACATTACTTGGCACTTTATTTGGGGAGGAAACAGGACTGTGCACCCAAATGCCAATTCCAGCACCATCCCTTCCTACCACACCATCAAAATCCATGGTCCACAAACCATCTTCGTCTTCTTCCAAATGCTGAAATTATGTTTGCCTTTTTGCTTTGTCCTGCTGTCCATCAACATTTTGCTGCTGTCGGAAGGTTGATTTCTCATCAGTACTATCAAGTCTTTGTCTCTCTTTCTTTAAGACCTCTCTAAAATTTTCAGTGATTTCCGGAATGTCTTCTACTTCAACTAATTGACTATTTACATCATTAAAGTTATCTGAGTCTAAAACAAATGATTCAGAATCAGTATGTACATAATTGATTGGATGATTTACCGGTTTCTCCTTGCTAGTGATCATATACTTCATTTTTTGCTCCCGATATAATTTTCTCATCTGACCAAACAAGGGAATAGTAGCATAGGAGAAATCAAGCTGCAATGTCCCTTTAAGTTTCGCTCCCCAAGATTTGGAAAGAAGCATGCCAAATCTAGGAGGAATATCCGCCACAACCACATCCATCAAAACATTTTTAGTCGGAATCTGATCCAAACTGACCACCAAAACTTTGATAAGCCCAATGCACCTTACTCTACTAGAATCGAAAGAATAAAGGTCATGATACTTTCTAGTGATATCCAATCCCAATTTCTCCTTGATTGCCCTAGGCATGAGATTATGAGAGGCGCCAGAATCAAACATAGCATTGTGTAACACATAGTCATGCAATCTAAGACTGTTGTAAAAATGAGGTGCATCACTATCTAGAGACTCACCATCCACTGCTGGACCAAAAATAAACTCAGGTTGATCATCTTGCACATTTACCATATCATATAATGGATCTAAATTCAAAATCTTAGACACCTGACCCTTATAGCTGCTATTCTTCATCAATTTAGTCAAAGGAATGGATACTTTTAACTTAGCAATTTCATTTTCTAAGTTAAAAACTAAAGTTTTTTCTACCTCTCTAGCTGGAACATCCTTCTTTTCCATTTTCTCCCTTGATATATTTGGCTAATTGGATCTTTCATTCGCTGATGGTGATTTGCTAGTAGTGGGATCAGCTGTCTCTTTTCCCTTTTTCTGCAAAACAAGTGAATCATTCTTTGGTGTTGTAGCTTCATTTATTTTTTGAATTGGATTAATGGGCACATCTCTACTTCTGAGTGAATATTGTCGCTGCTGGGCGGTCAAGGCATTCATGTACCCCCTCTGATATTCATCAGATTATTCTTCAAGAGCTGTCTCATTTTCCAAGATGAAATTCTCATCCTTTTGTACAACTGAGTTTTCAGAATACTCCTCATCTTCAGTGATAAAAATTGGCATGTCATCAGGTGTAAAGAAATGATTCTCTTCTCCTATTACATTCTCTTCATCATCTGATTCTGGACCATGTAGAAAATTATGTTGTAAAGGTGTCTTCACTGGCTGTTGTACTGCTTGTTCTTGTACTCGCTTCTCTCTTTGCTTGATTCTAAATTGTGGTTGTTGCTGGCCACGGAAGTTAGGATTTCTGATTTGCGGTTTAGAATTATCAAGTGTTAATCTTTCAAACATATTTTCCATCTTCTGGAGCACTTGATCTAAAGTGGAAACCTCTTCCTTTATTGCTACTTTCTTTTCAGATTTTGTTCTAGCTCTCCTGGCAAGGAAATTGGCTTCAACGCTGACTGCAATTTCCTGCATGTCTTATAAAGTGCCCGGATCTCTTTCTCTTAATTTATAAGCCATGTCAGGATCGAAGCCATCCAAAAACTTAATCAAGGTCGACCCCCTAGGTGGCTTTATATCAGCAGGAATTGCATTGTAAACAGAATTCAATCTAATACAATAATCTTGAACTGACTCACCAACATTCTGCTTGATATTGTCATATTTGGAAAGGATCTGAAGAGGATCTTTCTTCACTTCCCATCGATCCAAGAATTGTCTCTGAATATTAGGCAATGCAGTAATACTTCTAACCGGCAAAGCTCTGAACCACTTTCTTACTTCACCCCCAAAGGTTTGTACAAACAGTCTCATTGTCACATTTTTCGAATCAATCTCATGAAGTTCAAAGAAATTTTCCATCCTATCCACATGTTGATGAGCAGTAACACTTTGAGGAGTGGAATCAAACAATGGAATTTTTCTTTGATAATCAGTAGGCATGTCATCCAAGTTTTGAGGCAACGCAAGGGGTGCAAATCGGGAAGCCATTGCTCTGGGTGGATTTACAATGAGTTTTGGGGATACAGGAGGAGTTGGAGCAGTTGATGTATGAGGTGTATATGGTGTGGATGAAGGTGATACTACTGCAGATTGTTGATCAGAGATAGAAGGTTGCACGGGAATGGTGGGAATGAAAGGAGGCTCGGTAGGAATTTGTGAACTAGATGTAATTACGGATGACCAAAGAGTTGCAGATGCAGACTCTATGAATTCCAGAATGCTTGTTGCCACAATCAAACTCTGAATATTCAATATGTAACTATCAATGGATCTATTAGCTTTTTCAATTTCAAGATCTTTGAAAAACTCCAGATTTAGGACAGTAGAATCAATAACACTTTTAGACTTAGTCTCAAACAACGACAACTCAAATTGTTTGTCAAACTCAAGATCTTCAAGATACTCAAAAACAGTAGGACATGAATGAGATTTGAACACAGGAATCACAGGACTTTCTCGACGAAGGATTCTCGAAATAAGATTGGGATTTTCATACACAGGAGGTGGATCGGGATCCGTATTTGCTCTGGTATGTCGCCTGGAAGCCATTGTGTTGAATTATTCTCAAAAATCAAATGGACAAAATGAACTTGTTCAGCCTATCGAATTCTAGACTCATCACCCAAAAGTCCAGAATTATCTGATGTACTAGGGAAATTTACAAGTTAGATGTTACGTTTATAAGACTAGACCAGAGATTGACTGAAGCAGTGTTTATCTACTTTCGCTAATGCAAAGCAAGAGCGTTTCGAAGGCTACCTGGCATAACTTCAGGCTCTGTCTGTAGTTTATAAAATGAATAACACTAACAAGCAAACCATTTCGTTTCCCCAGTATGGTCGCCACTATGTTATAGCCTAAATCTACCTTAGGCTGAAAAGGCAGAATCTAGGGTAACATCAAACCACGCTCAGCCTTGTAGCTAGCCCTACAAGGATAGGAGAGGGCTCTCTCCGTGAAAGAATATTCAAATAAACACAATAATGATCTGATATTAGGCTAGGTAAAATGATGGGGAAAAGGCTTTTAATAAAATAAATGAATTTGCAGGGATGTGTGGGACAAAAATAGGACAACTGAGACCGGGAAATAAATCAAGATACAGGGTATTTAATGGGGCAAGATAGGCAGGAAACTTAGCAAATAAATCTTAATGAGGATGGGATGGAAATACTGGCGAGGAGCTGAAAAGGGCACAATAAAGGAATCATTTTCAAACAGAAGAAAAACACAGAGCATGAATGATTTCCCAAGGCAGAGCATATAAAATGGATTCTACCTTTCTATCTTGAAATAATTTAAAAGGAAATGTTTATGAAGAAGAGGTGAAACATAACAATTTACATATGAAACCAAAGAGAGAACAAATGCTCAATCTTATACCACATGGATCCCACAAATTAGAGCTGCATATTTTATTAATCCCTGTCAAACTGTACAATGGAGCGCAAAAAATTTTCTTCCACACTTGAATTCTCATACTCAGACCATTCTCAAATGATTTACAATTACAATAAATAAACTGAACTGTGGAACCATAGATCCATGAAAAGAGTAGTCGTTCTAACAGCTGAAGAATAGAAAACTAAAGATAGAAAACAAGAGCCAGTAATCTTTCTGAAAGGAAGAGCTGTGTTACATTATGCCACTCGAAATTTTCTTATAACCAATGAGGAGGTGAAACCTGTAGCGAAGATTCCTTTGAATTTTTACTGAGGAAAAAATAGGCAATCCGTTCCTATTTCTTTGCTATTGTAGATATCTCTATTTTATTTTAAGCTCTCTCGGCCTTTTGACTGTCACTTTGCTTTCCATTATTTTTTTGAAGAAGACTGACTTTTTATTAATATGCCTTTGAAATAATACAAAATGAAATTACGCCTTGAGTGAAGGGAAAATCAGTTTTAAATGGAGGGAGCAAAGGGAAGTGGGATCTACATTACAATCAAAATCGGAGGAGAGGGAGGGGGAATGGGATATATAATATAACATTGTAATATGTTATATGACGAGTCAATCGCAATCGGTGATCGAAGGGATGGGGAGATATATGTGAAACAAAACCTAAAACTTCTGATGCAATTGGCACGTGGGAAACAGGGATGAAAGACAGGTCAAAGGGATTTTTGTTTCAAAACATATTAAAAAATAGTTGGGTGCTTTCATAAAGGAGTAAAATGATTTATATCGAAAGAGAAGAGGGCTGACAAGGTGGGACCCCGGGGATACAATCGCAATCGGGAGATCGTGGAGGGTCGCATCGCATAATAGAATTGGGCCGATGCGATTGGAAGGGGGGAAAGGGGAAAACCTTTGTAAAAATGAAATATAACAAAATTTAAATTTACAAAGGGGAAGGCCTTTTATAACACGTGGGCGGAAGTATTATGGTGGGCCCAAGGATAATTGCAATCGCAATGTCGGAGCGAGCGGAAGGAACAGTCTGCATATGGAATCACCGATTGCGATGGCATGATTGGATGTGGGCCATCTGATCATCAATCAGATCAATGGTCAAGATCACATCGGGTGGGGACTTATGGGAGCGCTGATTGCCGATGGCCTGATTAGCTATGGACCGTCGGGTCGGTGGGGATAAATTGATGGTCAGATGTACATCGGAGGTTGCAATCGGCGGGATTGTTTAGAGGTGCCGATCGAGTCTGGGCCGTTCGATCGTATGGATAGATCGACGGCTAGAATATCATTGGGCGGGACCAATCGGGGGGTATAAAATCATTCAATCGCATCGGAAGTTATGGCATGAACCAATCAGAGTGCACGTTACAAAAGTTGCGATTGCGATGGAGGAGGGGCTGCGATCGGCGGAGGGGTATTGCGATTGGTCAATCGGAGCGATTTGGATCGGGGGTATTTATTTATAATAAAGACTTTAACTTTAATATAAAGTTAAAGGTATGGAGGGGAAGTGATTGGAATGGTGGGGAGTTTATATGTATAAACTTTATTATAAAGTTTCGGGGTAATGATGGGGAAGTGGTTTTAATCGCATATGTGTTTTAAATAATTTTATAATGCGATTTTGTAATCGGAAGGGGGAAAAGGGGATTTTTAGGGGGAATATTAAACTTTAAACATAAATTTTTAAGGGAAACATGGGAAATAGAGGTTATTTGAAGATATAGGGAATTTTAACTCACTTAGGCATAGAATTCAATCCAGAAGTCAGTTTTGAGACTGTAGTATACCATTGGAAAGCTCTTTCCGGCCTCTTTCTGATGGATTTGCTTGGAAGATGACTTGGCACTAAATATGCTATGGAAAAATTCTCTGAAGGCAGGGACATTGCTTTGTGGAGATAACAGCTTCTGAATTGTGACTTATTACATATGATGATATAAAATTACATAATGAATGATAATGAAGGAAAAATATCATTTTTTCACCTCAAAACATGGTTTTGAGGTGAAAATTACATCAAACTGAATAAAATATCTCTCTGATCTTCCAAGTGCTGTGACTTTCAGCTTATTGGCTTCCTCATGACCTTGCTGATATTTATTAACATTTGATTCATTAATTTGACCATGGTGAGTGTTAGAGTCAGCCTTTTCAGCCTTCCTCCAGTGATCAAACATGCTCTTTCAAAGTAATTTTAAAGTGTCAAGGTCAAATTTTGTCATTTCAATGAGTCTTCAAGCAAAATTTGGTCACTAGGCATTAGGTCTAGGGTTTGTTTTCACTTTTTTCAAAGTTGTCCAAATGTCGGTCCATGTCACCATTCAGTTGAGTGTACCATCATTCAGAGAGTTTTTATCATCATGTCAAGCTCCATTGAGTCATTTTACACCTTGTTCATGCTTCAGTTGTGCCTTGGTAAGGTCCATTTCCCTCTCCTAGGGTTTTGGAGGTAATTTCTCTTGGATGGTCAAATCATCGGAAAAACTTGTATCCTGATGTTCACACACCTTCCCCCATCCTTAATATACCTTATTAAACACTTCCCATCACTGAGATCCCCAAAATTCCTCATTTTTGCACAAACCCTAGTTTCTTGCCACAACTTGGCAATTTTCTAGGCTAGGCCTGTGTTTTTCCCTTTTGGACCCCTTCCCCTCACTCAATCTTTGAGATTCCACTTTCCCCTACTTCCTAACATCCCTCCCTACTTCCAAAAATTTCCCCAAGAATTTAGAAGCCCCTTATCCCCTTCATTTCGCTTCATTTCAACAAAATCCCTTGTTCCACACATCGGGATCGGTTTCACTCAAAAGATGTTTCAGAGCAATAAAAGATTAATTTTGGAGAACGGAGAGAGGTTTTTGTCCAAACCATGCCAAGGAAGAGAAACCTATTTCACTTTTTACACAGGTATCATTTTTTTAGATAAATGTCAAAAATACCATTGCCTCAGGAGAATTGAATGCACCTCTGAAGTGACCTTGGGAACATCACGATTTCTCCTAGCATGGTCGGATAAATGACTTGATTGATGAGTCAAAGGATAACTAGACAGAAATACCTTTCCAATGAGCTATCATGAGCTCAATTTGGAGTTGAGGAAGACCTTCAAACGTTGACTGCAACAGCGCTCTGCCTTGAGGCAGCCTCATTCTGCTCATTTTGACTAGTGTTGGGAGATTTGCTTTTTGACAGGGTAAATGAAATCCAAATTGAAAAATTCCACTTGTTTTGGAATTTAGACTCCAATATCTTTCCAACGAGCTATCACACGCCGGATTTGGACACCGGGAAGGCCTCCAAAAGCTTCCTGCCAAATGCACTATGTGACAAGAGGCATGCGACCCACTTGAAGTGGATGCGACCCACTTGAAGTGGTTGCAACCCACTTAAATCAGCACCCAGAAAATTCGTTTTTTGCGCCCAGATTCGATTCTAATCGACTCCAAAAGCTTCCAAACAGGTTTTAATCATTGTTCAATGGATTTTTAGCATGATTATGATATTATTGATGTTAGGAAATAAGCCATGCTTGGAGAAATTTGTGTAAACCCTACATTCACCATGCAAATGATTCCTCAAGGGTTTTCAATTGTATGGGCAGTTTATGAAGAATTTGGAAGCTTTTGAATGGTTCACAACCTATTGCATTGTATATGTCACCCTCACGCCGTCAGTCATCATTTTATCATTGCCATTATACCCTTTCATGTTTTGCACAGTTTTCATGTTGACTTGTATTTAACCTGCATCACTATATCACTATTGTCATCATCATTCGACTACCATTGTCATGTTCATGTTGTCTTTCATATGGTCTTTGCAACGATGGTCCTATTCTACATTACATAAAACACAATCCTTTGACAGATTTTTGGCCATTATTAAAACTTGACTACACATTTGCATTTGGTAGTCATTTGTCAAACCTACTTGCGATCTGAAAACAAAGATAGTGTTTATGCCATTAAAACAAAGCCATCCTTATGATGATTTTGGTTTTCCCTTGCTACTTTGGTATATGGGTGATATCTGTTGGGTTTTGAAAATACATTAAGACTTTGCCTTTACTGCACCTATATGAGCATCCATATTGCAAATATCTTGTTCAAAGCCATGTCAGAGACGGATTCAGTTTATGAGCAAGGATATGAGCAGGACAGTGACTCAACCGTTGAGGTTGATGTACTAAGATGGAGCATAGCAGTGCGCCAGTAGTGGTAACATATCAGAGAGGCCACAGAGCTTTGTTTGCAGCATCACGACGAGTACTATCTCCACATGGGGTGGAAGGGGTCTCGTTGACTTCATCAGCAGCGCGAGTACTATCTCCACATGGCGTGGAAGGGGTCTCTCATTCTTCATCAGCGTAGGTACATTCATAGGATCATGATAGAAACAAAGATATGTTCCGTCATATGAAAGGACATTATTGGGCTCGCATGCATGTCTGCAAAGCGAGAATGAAGATTCTGAAGAGGAGGATGAGCGAAGCACTAAAACGGCGGAAAAGGCCTGATCCAATCCGGATTTTGGCCGAGGCTTCGTTGACTGGGCAAGATACATGATGGAGGGTCTTCGCTCCGAATTTGAGCAAATTCGGAGAAAATTTTGTCATTTTGAAATTTTTTGGTCTAAAAACAGGTTTTTCAGTTAAGTGGGTCTCGCACTCATTTGCTCACTTTTTTTTGGGACACTTGCTGAAGGAAATTTTTACATTTTTGGATTTTTCATGGTAAGTTATGCATCCTCAGGCATTACCGAAGCATTTCATCAGATTCTGGATGGTCAAAAAGCTCAAAAACACCATAAAAACCACCTTGCTGCCACCTTTTGCACCAGCAGGAAGTACTTCTGGGAGAAAGAAGTTTTGGAGGGTCAAATGAGGTCCAAATTGGAGAATTTTACTTGGGTTGGATAGCCAACATCCAGGGCTTTCCAACTAGCTATCATGAGCTCAATTTTGATGCCGGGAAGTCCTTCAAAATCGGGCTGAAAGTCATGCGACCCACTTGTTTCAGGCATGCGACCCACTTAAATTTTTGGCTGAATTTTCAACTTCCAGCTCAGATTTTCGGCCAGTTTGGACCAGTTTTGCTTGTGGATGAAATTTTTGGGTTTTTATGATGTAAATTGATGGTTGGCATGTAAATTTGGCTTATTTTTATCTATTCTAGAATATTCACTCTCAAAAAAGTAAAAATCATGTAAATGGATCAGTTCCCACTCTTTTAGAGGCAAGTTGTTAGCTGCCTAGATTGTAGTTCCATGATTAGAATTTGTTGAAACTGACCCCTGAAGGAGGAATTCGACCCCTAGAGGCATGGAAAGGGGTTAGAGTGATCTATATATTGTAATTTCTCAATCATTTTCAGAGGTTGGAGAGGTTGGACTCTTGGGAGACTTTTGGCACCATTGTATATATTTTTTCATATTTTGGCTAAGGAAAGATCAGAGGTTTTGCGGCACTTGTTGGGATCCTTGTGGTGTTTTGTTCTTGATGGTGTTTTCTCTCTGTTTACTGTAAGTTCTTCATTTTTAATTTATGCCATTCCTTTCATATGCTTCTGAACTAAATTGAATGAGTAGATGAGGTTGAATCCATTGTTTACCGTGCTCTGCCTTTGAATTCATTTAGTTCTATATGTTTTCGACTGTTTGGAGAGGATCCAAGTTCTTCTTTGCCCTCTTCAGCTCCTCTTCGGTCTAATCTGTCCATATATCCAATCAAAAGCATCAAGACATTCACCTACCTCGCCCCAACTCGAAATCTGCAAAGGTCTGACCTTATCCCCGGACCCAAAATTTGTTTTTCCCATTTCTCCAGCGAAAACCAAAAAATCAAAAATCAAACATACCTATCTCTTTACTAGCCTAAAATCAGTTCCCTTTTAAAGTCATCTCGCACCCTATTGTTCATTTTATCGAGATTGACGGAGAGAGCCCTCTCCTGTCCTCGTAGGGCTAGCTACGAGGCTGAGCGTGGTTTGATGTAGCCTTGAGTTTTACTTCATTTCAGCCTGAAGTAGATTTGAGTGCTAACATAGTGGCGACCATACCGGGGAGAAACTCAAAACGTTTGCTTGCTATAGACGGAGTCTGAAGTCACGCCAGGTAGCCTTCGAACTGCACATTGCTTTGCGAGTGCATAGTAGATAAAAGCTGCTTCAGTCGATCTCCGGTTTAGCTTGTGAATGTGTCTCTTGATTTGCGAATTCCCCCAGTACGTGTATCAAGTTCAAATCTGATGGTTGATGGTGGACAACGATCAGACATAAGAAGGCTAAAATCATTCACCTGGTGACTCCAATTCAAAGTCTGGAGGACTGACTCTTTCTCTGAGAAAATGGAAGGATCTTACACAAAGTTCAGGTATCTAAAGTGGAATGGTATTCAGGTTCTAATTTGCTTTCTCGTAAATTACTTCTTTGCTGGTCTTGAAGCTATCCTGAAAGTTTTTCAAAGTTTGTTGTATGAGAAAGGTCATCAAAATCTTCACTCGACCCATTCAAAAAGTGTAAATGCTGAGTTTCCCTTTGATCCTGGTCTACTTACTTTTCCCACATATTATGTTGACTCTCTTCAGAGTGATGAGCCAGAAAATCAAGCTAATCCCACAGCTCTTGTACATGCCCCTACACCTTGTAAAATTCCAGATCGGTACAAACCTCTTGTTTTACCTTCTGTTCTTCATGCTTTTCCTGCAAATTATGACCTATATCTACCGAGATTTGATGGTGAATGTAACAATGTCAACGCTGAGCAACATGTGCAGAATGTTGAGACTTTTCTAGATCTTTTTAAAGTTGATGAAGAAGATGTTAGTATTAGGCTTTTTGCTCTTTCTTTTCAAGGTCAAGTAAAGAGTTCGTTCAAAGCCCTGTCTGATGCGAGCATCACAGATTTTCAGCAGTTTGTCAAAGTTTTCCTTGACAGGTGGATGATCGGACAGAATTTTTTGTTGATTATAGAAGAGTATAATCAGCTCAAAAGAATGCCAGGTGAGACAGTACAACAATTTTCTGCTAGATTTAACCAAATTTATTATTCGATGCCAGTTGATATAAGACCTTCTCCTAGATCCGCTCTCTTGCACTACCCGGGTGCCTTTGATCCGGAAATGGAGTTTCAGTTGAGAGAAAAGAATATTGCAACACTTCACGAGATGCAGAACAAGGCAGTAAATGTAGAGGCTCATTTGCTGATCTTGAGGGCAAGGTTGAAGGAAGAAGAAAAGAAGAATGTTTCAGAGCAGCTGACACTTTCAGAGGAAAAGCTTGATCTTTTCGTAAATGCAGTAGAAGAGATGGTGTGGAAAATGACTGCAAAAAATGAAAATGACATTCAAGAACAAGCGGTTGACCCAAAACATTTTGTTTCTGATCCCAGTTGTCATAGTGATTGTTTTATAGATCATTGTGAAGAAGAGAGAGCTGTTGATATGATGTGTATGTTTGATGATGTGTTTTATACCGATGAATTGCCTCAATTTGATCAGTATGATGATGATTATGTTCTCCAAAAAGAAGCTAATCTTGCAGACAAATCAGTAGCTAGTTTGTGTGAGGAGGAAGTTCACTTTCAACAGCTTGAGTACAGTGATCAACCGATGCATATCAGCTATGGCAATGATGAGGAAAGTGCAGAAAATTTTGATGTAAGTGAAGGATCTTTGCCTTTTTGTTTTGATTCGTTTCACTTTTTGAAGAACAAATTGTGCATAGTTAATCTTCAGATGAGCACTACATTCCCATGCTCGGTACCCATCCAATGCAATGGTATTTTAACATTATTGTATAAAGGCAGTGGAAGATGAAATACATGATTTGATGATGAAAATCTTTCATACCCTTTTGTTTTAATCATGCCATTTTATATTCTATATTCGTATTATGTCCTTAAGGAAAAGAGGAACAAATTTAAAGAGAATGTCATACATTATGGATACAGCAAGAAATTTTCCAAGTTTTTGATGATCCTATTGCTCGTGTGTTGGATGATGTTTGTTATAAAAATTCTGCTCCATTAGCTAACCATGTGCCCGAAAAGAATGTTGATGATAATCTTATTCAAAGGTCACCTTCATTGTCTTGTTTAACAGATTGTTCATTGCATAGCACATGTCCAGATTTCCATTCATATGAGGAGATTGATGAAGGAGACTTTTGTTCTGTCTGGAATCAGCAACAGAGTTTGATTTTTCATGAATTTCAGGATCCTTTTGACAGCTTGCTGCAATCACCAAAGAAAAGCACCGCAGACGTGAGGAAAAGTTTAAGATCAAGGTATGGAGATTATCTGGACCAGAGCTATGTTTATGAAGATCCATTCGCAGTATTCTTGCAGTCATCCAGTCAATTTATGCTTTGCAAGTTTATCAGCAGTCCACTTGGTTCAAAGTTTCCATGGGAGTTGCCTTTCAGTAGTTATTTCTTGTTGTTCATCAGTAAGCATGTGGGAAGAAATCAAACAAAGAACAAGATGCTTTCAGATGGCTTTAATATGTTCCATTTCACTTGATCGGGTGGTGAAAAGTACAATTAGAGTAGGTTGTATTGAATAAGCTTCATATTGAGCATATTTTCCAGCTTGTTAGTTGTGTTTAAGTACCGAGTCAGTTTTTAGTTGAATGAGAGTCAATTTGTGTTGTCAATTCATCAGTTTTCAGTCATGTATTTCAGCTTGAGTTTTTGACTCCATTGCCCAATGGATGAAGGTATTGTCTGCTTTCCAAAGATTTGTAGTTCTTGGCACCTCCAAGGAGCTACCATCCCCATTGGAGCTAATATTAGCGTCAGTATTTTCAGCCTTCCTCCAGTAATCAAACATGTTGTCACAAAGTGATTTTAAGGTGTCAAGGTCAAATTTTGTCATTTCAGTGAGTCTTCAAGAAAAATTTGGTCACTAAGTATTAGGTCTAGGGTTTGTTTTCACTCCTTTAAAATTTCTCCAAATGACGGTCCATGTCACCATTCAGCTGAGTGTAATCATCGTTCAGAGGGTTTTCATCATCATGTCAAGTTCCATTGAGTCATTTTACGCCTTGTTCATGCTTCAGTTGTGCCTAGGTAAGGTCCATTTCCCTCTCCTAGGGTTTTGGAGGTAATTTCTCTTGGATGGTCAAATCATCGGAAAAACTTGTATCCTGATGTTCACACACCTTCCCATATCCTTAATATACCTCATTAAACACTTCCCATCACTGAGATCCCCCAAATTCCTCATTTTCCCACAAACCCTAGTTTCTTGCCAAAACTTGGCAATTTTCTAGGCTAGGCCTGTGTTTCGCCCTTTTGGACCCCTTCCCCTCACTCAATCTCTGTGATTACACTTTCCCCTACTTCCTAACATCCCTCCCTACTTCCAAAAATTTCCCCAAGAATTTAGAAGCCCCTTATCCCCTTCATTTCGCTTCATTTCGACAAAATTCCTTGTTTCACACATCGGGATCGGTTTCACTCAAAAGCTGTTTCAGAGCAATCAAAGATGAATTTTGGAAAACTGAGAGAGATTTTTGTCCAAAACATGCCAAGGAAGAAAAACCTCTTTCACTTTTTACACAGGTATCATGGTTTTAGAGAAATGTCAAAAATACCGTTGCCTCAGGAGAATTGAATGCACCTCTGAAGTGACCTTGGGAAAATCAAGATTTCTCCTAGCATGGTTGGCTAAATGACTTGCTTGATGCATCAAAGGATAACTAGACAGAAAGAAATTTCCAATGAGCTATCATGAGCTCAATTTGGAGTTGAGGAAGACCTTCAAAAGTTGACTGCAACAGCGCTCTGCCTTGAGGCAGCCTCATTCTGCTCATTTTGACTAGTGTTGGGAGATTTGGTTTTTGACAGGGTAAATGAAATCTAAATTGCATAATTCCACTTGTTTTGGAAAGTAGACTCCAAGAGATTTTCAACAACCTATCACACGCCCGATTTGGACACCGGGAAGGCCTCCAAAAGCTTCCTTCAAAATGCACTATGTGGCAAGAGGCATGCGACCCACTTGAAGTGGATGCGACCCACTTGAAATGGATGCGACCCACTTGAAGTGGTTGCGACCCACTTGTTAACAGAATTCAGAAAATTGCGTTTGGCACCCAGATTCGATTCAAATTAACTCCGGCGGCGTACAAACAGGTTTTTATCATTGCCCAATGGATTTTTAATGTAGTTGGGATGTCATAGATGTTGAAGAAACTAACCATGCTTGGATAAATTTGTGTAAACCCTACATTCACCATGCAAATGATTCCTCAAGGGTTTTCAATTGTATGGGTAGTTTATGAAGAATTTGGAAGCTTTTGAATGGTTCACACCCTAGTGCATTGTATATGTCACCCTCACGCCTTCAGTCATCATTTTATCATTGCCATTATACCCTTTCATGTTTTGCACAGTTTTCATGTTGACTTGTATTTAACCTCCATCACTATATCACTGTTGTCATCATCATTCGACTACCATTTTCATGTTCATTTTGTCTTTCATATGGTCTTTGCAATGATGGTCCTATTCTACATTTCATAAAACACAATCCTTTGACAGATTTTTGGCCATTATTAAAACTTGACTACACATTTGCATTTGGTAGTCATTTGTCAAACCTACTTGCAATCTGAACACAGAGATAGTGTTTATGCCATTAAAACAAAGCCATCCCTATGATGATTTTGGTTTTCCCTTGCTACTTGGGTATATGGGTGATATCTGTTGGGTTTTGAAAATACATTAAAACTTGATTTTCACTGCACCTCTATCCGCAGCTATATTACAACTATCTTGTTCACAGCCATGTCAGAGACGGATTCAGTTTATGAGCAAGGATATGAGCAGGACAGTGACTCAACCGTTGAGGTTGATGTACTGAGATGGAGCATAGCAGTGCACCATTAGTGGTAACATATCAGAGAGGCCACAGAGCTTTGTTTGCAGCATCACGACGAGTACTATCTCCACATTGGGTGGAAGGGGTCTCGTTGACTTCATCAGCAGCGCGAGTACTATCTCCACATGGCGTGGAAGGGGTCTCGCCTTATTCTTCAGTGCAGGTACATTCATAGGATCATGATCGAGACAAAGACATGCTTCGTCACATGAAAGCATCATTATTGGGCTCGCATGCATGTCTGCAAAGCGAGAATGAGGATTCTGAAGAGGAGGTTGAGCGAAGCACTAAAATGGCGGAAAAGGCCTGATCCACTCCGGATTTTGGCCAAGGCTTCGTTGGCCGGGCAAGATACATGATGGAGGGTCTTCGCTCCGAATTTGAGCAAATTCGGAGAAAATTTTGTCATTTTGAAATTTTTTGGTCTAAAAACAGGTTTTTCAGTTAAGTGGGTCTCGCACTCATATGCTCACTTTTTTTTGGGACACTTGCTGAAGGAAATTTTTGCATTTTTGGGTTTTTCATGGAAATTTATGCATCCTCAGACATTACCGAAGCATTTCATCAGATTCTGGATGGTCAAAAAGCTCAAAAACACCTTGAAAACTACCTTGCTGTCACCTTTTGCACCAGCAGGAAGTACTTCTGGGAGAAAGAAGTTTTGGAGGGTCAAATGAGCTCCAAATTGGGAAATTACACTTGGGTTGGATATTAAACATCCAGGGCTTTCCAACGAGCTATCATGAGCTCAATTTGGATGCCGGGAAGTCCTTTAAAATCGGGATGAAAGTCATGCGACCCACTTGTTTCAGGCATGCGACCCACTTAAATTTTTGGCTGAATTTTCAACTTCCAGCTCAGATTTTCGGCCAGTGTGGACCAGTTTTACTTGTGGATGAAATTTTTGGGTTTTCATGATGTAAATTTATGTTTGGCATGTAATTTTGGCTTATTTTTATCTATTCTAGAAGATTCACTCTCAAAAAAGGTAAAAATCATGTAAATGGATCAGTTCCCACTCTTTTAGAGGCAAGTTGTTAGCTGCCTAGATTGTAGTTCCATGATTAGAATTTGTTGAAACTGATCCCTGAAGGAGGAATTCGACCCCTAGAGGTGGGGAAAGGTGTTAGAGTGATCTATATATTGTAATTTCTGAGACATTCTACAGGTTGGACTCTTGGGAAACTTTTGGCACCATTGTACATATTTTTCATATTTTGGCTAAGGAAAGATCAGAGGTTTTGCGGCACTTGTTGGGATCCTTGTGGTGTTTTGTTCTTGATGGTGTTTTCTCTCTGTTTACTGTAAGTTCTTCATGTTTAATGTATTCCATTCCTTTCATATGCTTCTGAACTAATTTGAATGAGTAGATGAGGTTGAATCCATCGTTTACCATGCTCTGCCTTTGAATTCATTTAGTTCTATATGTTTTCGACTGTTTGAAGAGGATCCAAGTTCTTCTTTGCCCTCTTCAGCTCCTCGTCGGTCTGATCTGTCCGTATATCCAATTAAAAGCATCAAGACATTCACCTACCTCGCCCCAACTCGAATTCTGCAAAGGTCTGACCTTATCCCCGGACCCAAAATTTGTTTTCCCATTTCTCCAGCGAAAACCCAAAAAATCAAAATCAAACATACCTATCTCTTTACTAGCCTAAAATCAGTTCCATTTTAAAGTCATCTCACACCCTATTGCTCATTTTATCGAGATTGACGGAGAGAGCCCTCTCATGTCCTCGTAGGGCTAGCTACGAGGCTGAGCGTGGTTTGATGTAGCCTTGAGTTTTACCTCATTTCAGCCTGAGGTAGATTTGAGCGCTAACATAGTGGCGACCATACTGGGGAAGAAATTGGTTTGCTGGTTGGTGTTGATTGATTTATAGCTACAGACGGAGCCTGAAGTCATGCCAGGTAGCTTTCGAACAGCTCTTGCTCTGCGAGTGCATAGTAGATAAACGCTGCTTCAGTCGATCTTCGGTCTAGCTTGTAATCATAACACTTAACTTATAAATTGCCCCAGTACATGTATCGAGTTCAGATCTGATGGTTGATGGTGGACAACGATCAGACATAAGAAGGCTGAAATCATTCACCTGGTGACTCCAATTCAAAGTCTGGAGGACTGACTCTTTCTCTGAGAAAATGGAAGGATCTTACACAAAGTTTAGGTATCTAAAGTGGAATGGTATTCAGGATCTAATTTGCTTTCTTGGAAACTATTTATTTGCTGTCCTTGAAGCTATCCTGAAAGTTTTTCAAAGTTTGTTGTATGAGAAAAGTCATCAAAATCTTCACTCGACCTATTCAAAAAGTGTAAATGTTGAGTTTCCCTTTGATCCTGGCCTCCTCACTTTTCCCACATCTTATGTTGACTCTCTACAGAGTGATGAGCCTAAAGAAAAGAAAACTGATTTCGCAGCTCTTGTACATGCCCCTACACCTTGTAAAATTCCAGATCGGTACAAACCTCTTGTTTTACCTTCTGTTCTTCATGCTTTTCCTGCAAATTATGACCTATATCTACCAAGATTTGACGGTGAATGTAACAATGTCAACGCTGAGCAACATGCGCAGAATGTTGAGACTTTTCTAGATCTTTTTGAAGTTGATGAAGAAGATGTTAGTATTAGGCTTTTTGCTCTTTCTTTTCAAGGTCAAGTAAAGAGTTGGTTCAAAGCCCTGTCTGATGCGAGCATCACAGATTTTCAGCAGTTTGTCAAAGTTTTCCTTGACACGTGGATGATCGGACATAATTTTTTGTTGATTATAGAAGAGTATAATCACCTCAAAAGAATGCCAGGTGAGACAGTACAACAATTTTCTGCTAGATTTAACCAAGTTTATTATTCGATGCCAGTTGATATAAGACCTTCTCCTAGATCTGCTCTCTTGCACTACCCGGGTGCCTTTGATCCGGAAATGGAGTTTCAGTTGAGAGAAAAGAATATTGCAACACTTCACGAGATGCAGAACAAGGCAGTGAATGTAGAGGCTCATTTGTTGATCTTGAGGGCAAGGTTGAAGGAAGAAGAAAAGAAGAATGTTTCAGAGTAGCTGACACTTTCAGACGAAAATCTTGATCTTTTCGTAAACACAGTGGAAGAGATGGTGCGGAAAATGACTGCAAAAAATGAAAATGACATTCAAGAACAAGTTGCTGACCCAAAACATTTTGTTTCTGATCCCAGTAGTCATAGTGATTGTTTTATAGATCATTGTGAAGAAGAGAGAGCTGTTGATATGATGTGTATGTTTGATGATGTGTTTTATGCTGATGAATTGCCTCAGTTTGATCAGTATGATGATGATTATGTTCTCCAAAAAGAAGCTAATCTTGCAGATGAATCAGCATCTAGTTTGCGCAAGGAGGAAGTTCACTTTCAGCAGCTCGAGTATAGTGATCAATCGATGCATATCAGCTATGGCAATGATGAGGAAAGTGCAGAAAATTTTGATGTAAGTAAAGGATCTTTGCCTTTTTGTTTTGAATCATTTCAGCTTTTGAAGAACAAATTGCATAGTAAATCTTCAGATGAGCAGCTTGTAGCATCAGATGTGCAGCCATCCAATGCAATTGAAGGTCAGATTACAAATGAAGGTGTGGAAGATGAAATACATGATTTGATGATGCAGGAAAATTCTATACCCTTTTGTTTCGAATCATTTCAGTTTATAAGGCAGAATATTCGTAATATGTCTCAAGGAAAAGAGGAACAACCAGTAGGATGTCATACAGTTTCAAGGGATACAGTGCAGCAGTCTTCTCAAGTTTTTGATGATCCTATTGCTCGTGTGTTGGATGATTTTTGTTATAAAAATTCTGCTCCATTAGCTAACCATGTGCTCGAAAAGAATGTTGATGATAATCTTATTCAAAGGTCACCTTCATTGTCTTGTTTAACAGATTTTTCATTGCATAGCACATGTCAAGATTTCCATTCATATGAGGAGATTGATGAAGGAGACTTTTGTTCTATCTGGAATCAGCAACAGAGTTTGGTTTTTCATAAAATTCAGGATCCTTTTGACAGCTTGCTGCAATCACCAAAGAAAAGCACCGCAGATGTGAGGAAAAGTTTAAGATCAAGGTATGGAGATTATCTGGACCAGAGCTATGTTTATGAAGATCCTTTCGCAGTATTCTTGCAGTCATCCAGTCAATTTATGCTTTGTAAGTTTATCAGCAGTCCACTTGGTTCAAAGTTTCCATGGGAGTTTCCTTTCAGTAGTTATTTCTCGTTGTTCATAAGCAAGCATGTGGGAAGAAATCAAACAGCAGCCAGCATGCTTACATGGTTGCATTGGCGGTTCCATTTCACTTGATCGGGTGGTGTAAAGCACAATTAGAGTAGGTTGTATTGAATAAGCTTTACTCTGAGCATATTTCCAGTTTGTCGGTTGTGTTTAAGTATCGAGTCAGTTTTTAGTTGAGTGAGAGTCAATTTTTGTCGTCAAGTCATTAGTTTTCAGTCATGCATTTCAGTTTCAGTTTTTGATTCCATTGCCCAATGGATAAGGCACTGGTCTGCTCTCCCAAAGATCTGTCGTTCTTGGCACCTCCAAGGAGCTACCATCCCCATTGGAGCCAATGTTAGAGTTAGCCTTTGCAGCCTTCCTCCAGTGATCAAACATGCTCTTTCAAAGTAATTTTAAAGTGTCAAGGTCAAATTTTGTCATTTCAATGAGTCTTCAAGCAAAATTTGGTCACTAGGCATTAGGTCTAGGGTTTGTTTTCACTTTTTTCAAAGTTGTCCAAATGTCGGTCCATGTCACCATTCAGTTGAGTGTACCATCATTCAGAGAGTTTTTATCATCATGTCAAGTTCCATTGAGTCATTTTACACCTTGTTCATGCTTCAGTTGTGCCTTGGTAAGGTCCATTTCCCTCTCCTAGGGTTTTGGAGGTAATTTCTCTTGGATGGTCAAATCATCGGAAAAAATTGTATCCTGATGTTCACACACCTTCCCCTATCCTTAATATACCTTATTAAACACTTCCCATCACTGAGATCCCCAAAATTTCTCATTTTTGCACAAACCCTAGTTTCTTGCCACAACTTGGCAATTTTCTAGGCTAGGCCTGTGTTTTGCCCTTTTGGACCCCTTCCCCTCACTCAATCTCTGAGATTCCACTTTCCCCTGCTTCCTAACATCCCTCCCTACTTCCAAAAATTTTCCCAAGAATTTAGAAGCCCCTTATCCCCTTCATTTCGCTTCATTTCGACAAAATCCCTTGTTCCACACATCGGGATCGGTTTCACTCAAAAGATGTTTCAGAGCAATCAAAGATGAATTTTGGAAAACTGAGAGAGGTTTTTGTCCAAAACATGCCAAGGAAGAAAACCTCTTTCACTTTTTACACAGGTATCATGTTTTTAGAGAAATGTCAAAAATACCATTGCCTCAGGAGAATTGAATGCACCTCTGAAGTGACCTTGGTAAAATCAAGATTTCTCCTAGCATGGTTGGCTAAATGACTTTATTGATGAGTCAAAGGATACCTAGACAGAAAGACCTTTCCAATGAGCTATCATGAGCTCAATTTGGAGTTGAGGAAGACCTTCAAATGTTGACTGCAACAGCGCTCTGCCTTGAGGCAGCCTCATTCTGCTCATTTTGACTAGTGTTGGGAGATTTGATTTTTGATAGGGTAAATGAAATCCAAATTGAAAAACTCCACTTTTGTTGGAAATTAGACTCCAATATCTTTCCAACGAGCTATCACACGCCCGATTGGGACACCGGGAAGGCCTCCAAAAGTTTCCTGCAAAATGCACTATGTGGCAAGAGGCATGCGACCCACTTGAAGTGGATGCGACCCACTTGAAGTGGTTGCGACCCACTTAAATCAGCACCCAGAAAATTCGTTTTTTGCGCCCAGATTCGATTCTAATCGACTCCAAAAGCTTCCAAACAGGTTTTAATCATTGTTAAATGGATTTTTAGCATGATTATGATATTATTGATGTTGGGAAATAAGCCATGCTTGGAGAAATTTGTGTAAACCCTACATTCACCATGAAAATGATTCCTCAAGGGTTTTCAATTGTATGGGCAGTTTATGAAGAATTTGGAAGCTTTTGAATGGTTCACACCCTAGCGCATTGTATATGTCACCCTCACGCCGTCAGTCATCATTTTATCATTGCCATTATACCCTTTCATGTTTTGCACAGTTTTCATGTTGACTTGTATTTAACCTCCATCACTATATCACTATTGTCATCATCATTCGACTACCATTGTCATGTTCATGTTGTCTTCCTACATGGTCTTTGCAAATTTATGGTCCTATTCCCACATTACATAAAAAGCAATCCTTTGACAACATTTTTATTATTATTAAACCACTAATATCACTTCTAAGAATAGGAAACAAACCTACTTGCGATCCTAAACAAAGATAGTGTTTATGCCATTAAAACAAAGCCATCCTTATGATGATTTTGGTTTTCCCTTGCTACTTGGGTATATGGGTGATATCTGTTGGGTTTTGAAAATACATTAAGACTTTGCCTTCACTGCACCTATATGAGCATCCATATTGCAAATATCTTGTTCAAAGCCATGTCAGAGACGGATTCAGTTTATGAGCAAGGATATGAGCAGGACAGTGACTCAAACGTTGAGTTTGATGTACTGAGATGGAGCATAGCAGTGCGCCAGTAGTGGTAACATATCAGAGAGGCCACAGAGCTTTGTTTGCAGCATCACGACGAGTACTATCTCCACATGGGGTGGAAGGGGTCTCGTTGACTTCATCAGCAGCGCGAGTACTATCTCCACATGGCGTGGAAGGGGTCTCGCCTTCTTCATCAGCGTAGGTACATTCACAAGATCATGATAGAAACAAATACATGTTCCGTCATATGAAAAATCATTATTGGGCTCGCATGCATGTCTGCAAAGCAAGAATGAAGATTCTGAAGAGGAGGTTGAGCGAAGCACTAAAACGGCGGAAAAGGCCTGATCCACTCCGGATTTTGGCCGATGCTTCGTTGGCTGGGCAAGATACATGATGGAGGGTCTTCACTCCGAATTTGAGAAAATTCGGAGAAATTTTTGACATTTTGAAATTTTTGGTCTAAAAACAAAGCTACTAAGTGGGTCTCGATCACTGTCACTTTTTGGGACACTTGGTTTAAGGAAATTTTTTACACTTTTTGGATTTTTCATGGTGTTCATGCATCCCTATCATCACATTTCTATCAGATTCCCTGATGGTCAGAGTGAAAACATATTCATAAAAACCACCTGCCGCCACCTGCACCAGAGGAAGTACTTCTCCTTGGAGCAGAGAGGCTTGAGGTCAAATGAGCAGGTCCAAATTGGAAATTCCACTCATAAGTTGGATAGTCAACATCCAGGGGACTTAACGAGCTATCATGAGCTCAACTCTGACGCCGGGAAGTCCTTCTGTAAATTGGGCTGAAATTCATGCGACCCACTTAAATTTTTGGCTGAATTTTCAACTTCCAGCTCAGATTTTCGGCCAGTTTGGACCAGTTTTGCTTGTGGATGAAATTTTTGGGTTTTTATGATGTAAATTGATGGTTGGCATGTACCTTTGGCTTATTTTTATCTATTCTAGAAGATTCACTCTGAAAAAAGTAAAAATCATGTAAATGGATCAGTTCCCACTCTTTTAGAGGCAAGTTGTTAGCTGCCTAGATTGTAGTTCCATGATTAGAATTTGCTGAAACTGACCCCTGAAGGAGGAATTCGACCCCTAGAGGCATGGAAAGGTGTTAGAGTGATCTATATATTGTAATTTCTCAATCATTTTCAGAGGTTGGAGAGGTTGGACTCTTGGGAGACTTTTGGCACCATTGTACATATTTTTTCATATTTTGGCTAAGGAAAGATCGTAGCTTTTATGCACTTGTTGGGACCTTGTAGTATTTCTGTTCTGATGGTGTTTTCTCTGCTTAATTTTAATTTCTTCATGTTTAGTCGTATTCCATTCCTCTTCATATGCTTGAACTAATTTGAATGGAGTAGATGAGAGGCTTGACCATCGTCATCATGCTCCTGCCTTTGAATTCATTTAGTCTCTATATGTTTTTGACTGCTTTAAGAGAGATCCTGTTCTTCGTTCTCTTCACCTCACGGTCTAATCTGTCCGTATATCCAATCAAAAGCATCAAGACAATCACCTACCTCGCCCCAACTCGAAATCTGCAAAGGTCTGACCTTATCCCCGGACCCAAAATTTATTTTCCCATTTCTCCAGCGAAAACCCAAAAATAAAAAAAATCAAACATACCTATCTCTTTACTAGCCTAAAATCAGTTCCTATTGTAAGTCATCTCGCATCCTATTGCTCATTTTATCGAGATTGACGGAGAGAGCCCTCTCCTGTCCTCGTAGGGCTAGCTACGAGGTTGAGCGTGGTTTGATGTAGCCTTGAGTTTTAATTCATTTCAGCCTGAGGTAGATTTGAGCGCTAACAGTGAGACCCTAGAAACTGATGAGACCCATCCTATGACCTACTGACATGATTTTGAGAATGAAAGTGACTAATGACTAAAGACCATAGAAAGGAAAATCAGCAAGTAACTTATGAGGGAAAACTCATAAAACATTAGTACCATCAATGAATCCATGACCTAGTGGAATGGTGAAATTCATTCGGTATGAGACGCCTAATATGCAAATGCAAAGGAGCAGTTTTGATCACTGATGGCAGTATGACTAGACTGACACTAACATGCCCAACAAAGGATTTCTAAGCAGATAGACCTTCAAAAATAATGTCTTCAACAACATTTTCCTTGCTGCCCTCCTCTTCCTTTTATAAGATAGGAGTCTTGCCAAACCCTAAACCACCTTGAATCACTTAACCCTTTTCACATTACAACCTCCTTCTAGAACTACGTTATCCCTCAAAGAGGTTCAATGCATCTAGACTGCATTGTTTGACTTGGTCAAAGATGACCCATTCTTGTGATTTAACCCATTCACACTTGAAAGATAATAATTTACATAGCCCAGATATGTCTTTGCTCACATAGGCATTTATTTATTCTTGGTTTTCAGGAGTTTTACCTGTCCTCCTTTACAATTTATTCATCAATTATGAAATGCAAAGATAAACAAGGAAAAATTAATGTTCCTATTAGCTGAAGCTAATTTAGGAACATTACAGTCCCCCCCTCCTGAATGTTGCTTTTCCTCAAGCAACTACAAGGGTGCTGCAAAATCTCCCCCCTTCTTCTTGTGGCCTCCTCCTTCAAAAGTCTCCACCATTGCTTCAAATTTTCTGTAATAATTCCATCTCCCAATGGTTCCTCCCAAGTGTGCAAAGTGGCCTTCAAATAGCTCTCATCATGAAGTAAAGGAAGGTCTATATGGAAACCTTCTTCCTGATCCATGGCCTCATCAAGATAGAAGTGATGGTCATAATGGGGAATTTCACCATCAATGAAGGTCTTCCACCTCCATGCTATCATCCAAATGAAATGAATTACCTTCCAGCGTGGTAACTCATAGTGAAGCTCCGCCCAAATGCCCATGAGAAGCATGCTCCAAGTGCTACATATAATCATATGGTCCACATCATCAAGAGACAAGTAATGTGCTATAGTGGCCATATGGTCTCCCATGCTCCCCCTAGAACATGTAGTGCAAAGACTGTGGGAAACTCCTTTCCCCAAGGACACATTCCACAAATATGTCTCTCCTCCAACCATGTTCTCAAGAATAAGAACATCTTCAGCATGTGGAATCATGATTAAGATCATGCTAGCTGCCATCTATGATAAAGGAGAAGGAAGATGCCTCCTCATGTGCAACGAGAGCAGTTTTACCCTCAACTGCCATGGAATAGAAGATGACAAGTGTTTCCTCCAAAACTTGTTTTCTACCCCATCCTTCTTGCATGCTTGGAGAAGGTGCTTTGTGATTGGTGTAAAGGAGTCACACCATGGAAAGTGTATCTCCCCTCCAAGATCCTCCAAAGGATGATCAACATCAATAAAGTTCATGGCCTCAAGTGGCCCATGAAGCCCATCATAAATAGTGCTCCCTCTTGGAGAAAAGCCCTGCAAATGAGTGTTATAAAAATACAAGTATACGTCATGATATTCAGCAATATAATATTTGTCATACACTTGTTTAAAATCAGCAAGGTTTCTCATGGATGAGCCTCCTCTCACACTCAATGAATAAGGAGGTGTAGATGATCATTCTTCCAAAGAGCTATGTTCCTCCTCATCTAGCAAATGGTCCATACACTTCTTCATATGAGAGTGCACCTTCTCTTTGAAATTCTCCCACATGAATCCATCCAAGATAGTATGATATGCTCCAATGAAACCAGTGGGTTTGGAAAGCAGGATCTCATAGGTTGCATTCAACAGTTTCTCCTTGAACTTGGAGCCTTTAACCAAATAAATCTGATCATGGAAATAGATGACTCCTCCAACTACCTTATACATCCCATCCATTACCTTCCCATCAAGAAACTCACATGTGAAAGGGTCCTTGTTGTACTCCATCAAAAGTTGAGAATCCCAAAAAGGATCTAGGCTCCCCAAGAATGATAACGTTGTAGATTTCTAAAATGCAACCCCTATCATGTCATGACTCTCCTCTTTGACATACTTGATGCCAAGGTCAAATGTTGGAGTCCCATAAACTTTCTTTTACTGCCTTCCTTGCAGCTGATCTTCCTCAAGACAAGATTGAAGCAAGTGGAAATCAACTTCCCCTTGGAAAGTTCTTTTCCTCCAATACTTCCTCAATTTGGCCCATGCATGCAAGAGTATTAAGATCCTCTTTTCATGTTCAGAAATCTCTTTTGTAAGTGAGAAGACCATGGGCTGCCCCAAAGATATGGTTTTTCCATGTATCCTCATATCCATACCATCATAGATTTCTGATCTTTCATTCCTCAACACAGATGAATGAATGGAAGATAACAATGTCCTATTCAGAAAATTTCTTACCTCTTTTCTGAATTCATGAAAGATCCTCTACACTGTGCTTGATTCACCCAAGGCTCCTTCATTAGCCAAGTATGAAAATGCTGCCCATATTTGAGAGAACACTTTAGTTTTCCTCCAATCAGGAGGTCTTCCTGGTGGAATGCCTCCTTGCAAAGAGGCATCAAGGCATAGAGAAGAATGTGAATGTAGGTGGACAGATTTACCCCTACCATTACTGCATGGATTCTCTTGCCTTCTTTGGTCTTCCAACCCTTGAAACAGAGAAGGGTATATGCTCTTCTTCTTGAGATGCTCTTCCTCCTCTATTCCTCCTTCTATCTTCAAGACTTCATCATTTGACAATGATGATGCATTCTGCTCTTGTGTTGTATCAAGATATCCATGTGTGAGATATTTTGGAACTCCTTGCAAGAATGCAAGAGTTTCTTCCCTTGGAGCAAGTGCTCCAACTTCATCTTCATGAGGTTCTTGAGGTGTCATTTTCATGACTGTGTTATCTCCTACCTTCTCCTTCTCCTCTCCAATAACTGAAATTTCCTCATCATCAACAAGAGACCTTAGATCTTAGTCATCTAGTGAAGGAGGAATATCCATGCTTCCTTCTTAAGAAGAGTTCCCTTCATTCAAAGGAGATATTGACCTAGGAAAGGCATCAAACAAACTCACACCTTCTCCCATGCTCTTCAAAAATGGAGTTGGAATCATAGCCCTTCCAACTCATGCAAAATATTTGACTGATATGGTTTGATAGTGTCACCAGAAGATGTTACACATGGGGCTTCATCAAACCTTCCTATCAATCTTGAAATAAACCTTGCAAAAGTAGGTGTATTTGAATTCTTCAAGGAAAAGGACTCAAACAACCACCAAGAATATACCTTACCTCCAAATTGCAGCGCTGCTACTTTGATGGCTTCAATTTCAGAGACTTGATGTTGTTGTACAAAGTTGTTTAGCTCTTCCACCCAAACCCTGACTGGACATCTAGGTGATCCATCAAAGATAGATAGATAGAATCTACCCATGTAATGCTGCTCCTTCTTTGTTCCTTTGCTCTCCTTGACCTTGCAGAACCCTTGAAAATTCAAATTATCTTTGAACTCCTTGGATTGAGCTTCATACTCCTCCAAATACTCCCTAAGAGTCTCCTTCTTAGATACACTTCCTTTCTTCCTCTTCATGAATAAATTACTGATAAAAATTTGAATCTTAGGTGATATGGCTGAGTGCACATATCCATAAGACGAGGATTAATAATTTTCCTAATGTAGAGATCTTGTAGATCTGATCGGAAGATCTTTCTGCTCTTGAAACTTTCTAGGAGTTTCACTGCTTCTCCTTTCTTCTTCTTGTTCAACCTCCTTGGAGAGGTTCTTCTTAGATATGAAATTTGATGAGAATAAAACCATATTCTTAATCATTCTGACCTTGCTCCTTGCTGGAATACCACTGTAAATTTCCCTTTTTTGGAATATCAAAATTATATTCCAGAGATTGATTGTAGGGGCATTTACTTGATATGTCACCTTTGAAAAAGGATGAGATCCAGAGGCTACCTGGCCATCTGCAGACTCTTATATAGAGCTTGAAATTTTCCTCCTTCAGGGATTCATCACTTTGGCTTGAAGCCACAGGCTGAGCCAAAGATCTTGCTCTGATACCACTGTAATATCCCTTTTTCAAGAACAACTACAGATTGGGAATAAAATGAGTTATTACCAATGTGGAGCTACATCCATATGCTTCATACAGATTTAAAAACACTTAAAATTCATTAAAATATACAGCAGCAAATTTAAACAACGTTTTACAAGGAAAAAGGTGGGGGAAAGTGAGGATTTAGGCCCTAAAACGTGTGTATTCAGAGATATGCGTAAAAATAAGATGGGAAAATGGTTGGATATGATAGCTATGGTTATGAGGGAATCCCATGTCTAATTTCAGGAAAAACAAAAATGTTTTCCTAAGTTAAACAGTTCCTCCTTTCCTAACTAGGCTAGAAAACCCTGATTTCCCAAGACTAGAATTATGCATAAATTTACTGAAGCAGGTGAGCGTGATTTTCTGAAGGGTATGAATGAAATAAGTTCTGAATATTGAAAAATAATATCAGGGGCATAACTCATACACTTTACAAAAGAAGAGTGAAAGAATACAGAAGAAATCCTCAAGAAAGGGGTGTTACAACCATGTAAAAAGACTGCATAACAGTGACAGCGTAATTTTCAGAGCTGAAGCAGAATTTTATTGATTCTTAAGATCTATATCAGATCAGTACATAAAAATATAGATCTAATACAGATCCATGTACAAGAAGAGCTGATCTATACATTCCCCTTGGGGTTTTTCTCAAAACATGGAGCACCGGAAGTAGATCTGAGATCTAAGAATGCAGATATGTAGAATGATTTAGAAAATCACTGAATCATGAACATGTATAATATCATATCTGAAACAGGACATAGATTGGTTGGCCAATCTACGGATCACTACAGTGAAGGATGAATCCAATCACCGGAGATCTCTCCTCCAAAATGCAAGCAAAACACCCTGCAGCTGTAGATCTACAAATAACGCTATCTTAGGGACATAAACAACATTTTAGCTTCTAAATATGATATTTCCTGATGCCAGGATGTAGATCCGAATTATACTCAGCAAATGAACTCTTCCAGGAGGTTAAATGACACACTCACCGAGAAGAGCCACTGATATCATCTAGATCTGAGAAGATCTAGATCTCCACTTGCTACAACTCACAAGACAGCTCAACCCTCAACATGAGCAGTGCTATAATGTAAGGAAAAACTTGGCGCAATCCTGATAGTGGAGAAGTTTAGCACAATTCTCCTCCAAGAGCTGCTCAAGGAAGGAGGTGGGATTCCTGAACAGGAATGCCCAACAAGGGATGTTTAAGAAGATAGACCTTTAGAAATAATGTCTTCAACAAAATTTTCCTTGCTGCCCTCCTCTTCCTTTTATAAGATAGGAGTCTTGCCAAACCCTAAACCACCTTGAATCACTTAACCCTTTTCACATTACAACCTCCTTCTAGAACTGCGTTGTCCCTCAAAGAGGTTCAATGCATCTAGACTGCGTTGTTTGACTTGGTCAAAGATGGCCCATTCTTGTGATTTAACCCATTCACACTTGCAAGATAATAATTTACATATCCTAGATATGTCTTTGTTCCATAGACATTGATTTATTCTTGGTTTTCAGGAGTTTAAATGTCCTCCTTTACAATTTATTCATCAATTATGAAATGCAAAGATAAACAAGGCAAAATTAATGTTCCTATTAGTTGAAGCTAATTTAGGAAAATTACATGCCTATTCAAAGGCTTCCTTGCTTGAAATATAAAGGCTGCATTTTCACCCTCAAATTCAAGTTTTTAGTTGACTTAACCCTTTTCTGTTTGTTTTCATCTACTCCAATGAAATATGCTTGCATAATGGGTGATTCCTATATATCAATTGCATGAAGGATGTCATCTAAATTTCTTTTTATCCCTGGGCTATCCTCTGTACCTGAAAAAACTGTTTTTCCCTTTGATGTCGTTGCTTGGCTTCTTGTCACTCTCTTGCTTTCCTGCTTGCCGGCCACTTGTTTTTGTTTAGCCTCTTTGACACCCTTTAACCTTTGTTTTGCAGGTGATGGAGTTACTGCAACAAGAAGTTGTGTCTTCTTTGTCCTATCTTCAACCTGTTTCCTTGGTTTCAACTTTACAAACCTCTTTGCTTTTGCAATCACAGGTTGACTAGACTTTGCTACTGGTGTTGATGGATTTCCTTTAGGTTTAGGGTTTCTAGCTGGGGTTAGGTTCTCCAATTCAAATCCATTCATAAAAAAACAAGAAGACCAATATCTTCTTATTTTCGGATGCTCATTCAAAACCAATAGCTTTATCAAACCATGGTGAAACAAATATATTTCACAGCCATCGAACTTAGCTTGTACTTTATCAGACATTTTGGCAAGGCTTCTATGCAAGTAGAAGGGAAAATCTAGTGATATCATACCTGTGAAATGCAGAAGTAGTTTGAAATGATAAGTATAAACTTTATGGTACTTCCTTCACATGTAAAGTATCTTTGAATGTTAAACAATAGCTTGGCATAGGTGTCTTTGATACAGCTTCTAGGTATTGCATTGTTCAGGTCCATATCAACATACTCAGGTTTCATGAATTCCTTGCATGGTTCCATGTCAAACTTAAAACCTTTAAACCAAGTCTCTTATCCCCTTGGGTTACAAAATCAATGATCTCAGGTGTGACTGGCACATTTAACATGCCAATTTTGGTAGTTGTTCCACTGAAGTGTAAGGTAAACTCTTTAGACACCTGAGTGTGGCAACCCTCCAGCTTTTCATAAAACCAAAGAGAACCTGATTTGCTAAAAGCCTCCATCACTGTTTGATCCTAAACTATAGGCTTCACATTTTTAGGCTTATATCTTAAGCAATGTCCCCCTCTGTGGACTTTCTTTTCCTCTTCCATGCTTCTTTGAAAATTTGTCATCTTCTCTTGAATCTGTAAAAAAATCTTGCTTGATCAAGATATGAACAACCTCGCTTGAAATAAATGAACTTACTCACTTGATAATATGGAAAAAACTCGCTTGATTATGTTGAAGATAGCCTCGGTATAGATCAACCACAGGCTTAGCTTAACTGCTTCAGAGCTTAGACAGTTGTGTGTAGGCAAATGAAAACTAGAATGACCGAATTAGGCAAGATTTTTTTTTTAAATTTGAAATCTCACCTTATGACTGAATGATGCCTCTAATCTGATGATGATGGTTGTGATATGGGTAAGTACATTGAATTTGACCTCTAACTAACTCACCATACCCTTATCCTATCATTTCTTAATGGATTTCTGACAGATTCTAGCTTGATTGACATGACGGTTAAGAAACCGTGCTTTCGTAGCGCCCACAGTGTATTTTTCACAGTTTGCACTACGAAAGTATTAGCGCTTTCGTAGCGCAAAACCTCTAGCGGCGCTATGAAACAGAGGATTCTTGGCTAATTACGGGAATTTAACCCGAAACTTAATGGAATGTCTTCTAAATGGAAAATGTGAGCATTTGATCATGGAGTGGACTTCTAAAGACCTTATTTGAATTCAAATGATGACCTTTAAACTTAAAAAAATATGACCTACCCTTAAGAAAATCCTAAAATGAATTTCAAACCTATTTAATACCATGATAAAAAATAGAGTTGACATAATGATGTTTTGAAATTTTTGAGTGATAACACATTATTCCACCTACAAAAAAAAAGCCAATAATGAGCAAACTTACAAAACAAGAGCCCATAGTGAGTACACAAGGTAGAAAAAGGGTTACAAGGAACCAAAAAGTGGCTAAAGGTAATTTAGAATACATAATACATGCCATTAATATTGAAGAAACTCCTATAGTCTAGGCTGAGGATATAGATGAAGGTGGACAGAAACTCAAGAAAGCTAAATCAGCAAAGAGGTTAGAATTTGAAGGTGAAGATACAAGCTTTATGTTTCAGGCTAGGAAGCCCATGACAAGACATGCTAGAAAAATGTTGGAAATACGTAAAGAGGTTCATCCTTCCACTGACAAAATCTCGCCACCACAAGACATTATTGATCTTTCATCACCTGCAGAAAAATATCTAGTCAGAAAGCCTAAGAAAGGAAAGGAGAAAGCCATTGAAAAAATAGAGTTTGAACTCCTTGAAGAATATTTGAGGTTAGATAATCATGAAATTTCAGTTATGAAGAAGGAGGCAAGGAAACATAATGTCCAAAAGGTTCAGTTTGAAAAGATGAAACAGGTTTGGGAAGAGTAAGTTGACACTGTATCAAGGACCCTAGACAACACACAACAATAAATCAAATGGACTATGCCATTGAGGAAAGAGGTGAAACATGTCAGAAGAATGAACTTGCACTTGAAATATACAAACAGAAAGCTGAAGGATCAAGTTAAAGACCTCAAATTACAACTAGAATTGTTCCATGAGGAGCTGGAGAAGAAAGGTCTAAAAATGACAATAGTGGAGGAGCCAATACCTCAATGCATCATCAATGAAGAAGAAACACCTCAAGACTCCTAGTTTGAGCTGGTTTATGTTTTGAAAGGTCAATTCAATATTGAAAACCAAATTATTGCAGTTGGAAGGTACATTTATGAAATTAGGCAAAAATCTAGAATTTACACAGTTTTCCATAGTTTCGTAGTGTTTCCTAGGCTTGATGCCAGGAAAACACTATGAAACAACTTGTAGCTTTTTTTTTGCATTTAAAACCATTTTGGGTAGCTTTCACAGAGAGGAAATGAAATGGAGGATGTGTCAGGGCATTATGAACACAATTTAGAAGGAAATAATCTGAAAATTTGAGTGCAAAGGTCATTTTTTGTATGCTACGAAAGTACGCTACGGAACTGTCATACTTTCATAGCGAGCTATTTTGAAGTTTTATGAGCAGGTTTATGGGCAGTTTTGGACAGGTGGACACTTTCAAAGGGTCAAGGGACCTTGTAAAAAATAATCAAGGAACTGAAGACCAAGAAATGAAGACAACTCATCAGCCAAAACATTCGTTAAAGATAAGGACTTATTTTCCTAAAAAATAGGGTTTTTTTCCAGATTTTGAGGATGGTAATCAAGATTTCAAGTAGTGATGAGTTATGTAATAGCTCATTTGAAAATGTGAATCATTAGTTGTCAGATGTATAATTGTTTCAAGAGATAAGGTAGTTGATGTAATAATTAGCTGGTTGAGTCCTATTAGGAAAAGGAATGTTTAATAGAATAACTATCATTTTCTCATTAAAGTACATGTTTTATTGTTATGCAAGGTGTCACTAGGAAAAATTCGATGAATCTAGCCAAGAGGGAGATCCTCTCTCATTTTATAAGGTCTATTAAAGGGCAGATATTCAAGTTTGTAAAGGGTTGGAGATTTTTTGCAATACTGCAGTTTTATGTAATTTGACTGATATCAGTAATACAGAGGAGTTTTTCTTGAACAACCTGAGATTCTCATGGACTTTTTAGTGCTTATCTGATATATATTTTCCATGTGTACCATTTTTAATGGTTTTCATCTTTAATACTCAGAATTCATAGGTGTATGCTCTGAATTCCTTTATTGATTAAATGGTTGTGTTACTTCTTGTTCCGTGTGTGATTTACCTCTGCTAAAAACTCTTACCTGCCTCAGCTTCAATGTTAAGATTAATTACCACTGAAATATTGAATTTTTCGACTCCATAAGCCCAATGATTACAGAATTGTACTCTTTTCAACCTACACACATCACAATTAAGTTATTTTCCGAGTAGAATTAGCCATCTAGTTTCATCATTATCAAATATCATTAACCCCTTAGAGAGCCCTCTCAGAGTAAAGAGGCTAAGCTTCAGTTACAAGTTGGTTTGAAATAGATACATGAAGTTGTCTGATTAGCATCCAATCAAAAGAAATTTTGTGATAACATTTTGGTGCATCTGCCGAGAGCCTGAATATTATAATTTCACGAAATTTCGAAGCTGAACTTTTGAAGGTAGCAGGAGCTTAGAAAGTTGTTCAAGGCTGCATCTACCTTGGTGACTCCATTAAAAATTCATATGATCAAAGGTGGCTTCGAGAAGGAGATACACAAGGAGTAATCCTGACCTAGATCCACCTACCATTTTGGACAATCCAAACACCATCTCCAGAGGTAGTCAAGGCATTTCTGCAATATCAGTTACTCCATTACATACAAAATCCTTGTCCTCTGAAGTTTTAAGAAGTCCTGAAGATAAAATATTTGATGATAAAATTCAGGAAGTCTTGTTTAGTTCTGAAAGTGAAAAAGAATTGACTGAAATTTTTTTAGACCTACATAGAAGAGGTATTGATACCTTAGCCTTAGTAACTCAAAAATATAAAGAAGAGTTTTGGGAAGCAGTCACTTCAGAGTTACTATTAGAGAAAGAATATTTGGATAGGTTGAAGAAACTAGACCCACTTGAAATTTTGTTAAGAAGTAAAACTGGTGTTTCTCTTCTTGATTGGAGTTCAATTGTGACTGGACAACAAAGACCAAACAACCCTCCTCCTAACAGTTCCTCTTCCTCTACTACTATTGTCCATAAAACTAACACAGTCCCAGTCATCATGGCTAGAAATGTGCCACCTCCACCTACTGCACCTGCTAGGTATGTCCCTCTTGCCTAGCTTTCGGCTGTCCTAAATTCCCTTCCTAGAAAATATTATGCTAGAATCAAAACTTAGGGAAGTGATGAAGAGATTATAGCTGAAGACCATGTAGATCAGTTCCATGAATTTATAGACAGGGAGGAGGTGGACCATGAGTATTTCAAGATGAGATTGTTTGCTCGGAGCTTTATTGGTGAAGTTAGTAAGTGGTTCAAAGCCCTTACTCCTGGAAGCCTACATAATTGGAATGAATTTGAAGATAGCTTCTTCAGGAAGTAGGGAAATAGAACCAACCCTGTATAAGCCCTCACTAAGTATAATAGTTTGAAGAGAGATGTTGATGAAACTGTTCAAAACTTTTCAAAGAGATTTAAAAAATTGTATGATTGTATCCCTTCCCATTTAAAGCCACCACGAAGAGCAGCTCAGCTGAGATATGCTGAAGCTTTTGACTATGAATTTTCTATCCTACTAAGGGAAAGAGAATCTCCTTCACTTGCTGAAATGTAAAATGATGCAATGAAGGTGGATGTCAATATGATAGCAGCAAAAAATTCCAATATGGGAAAAACTAAGTTGAAATAATAAGATAAGCCTTCCACCTCAGATGAAAAATTTGATTCTATGATGAAAATAATGGAAAAAATGATGGATAGGCTTTCCCTTGGGAATGCATCTTCTCCTCCTGCACAAATTTTGAGGCCTCAGAAATCTATGGCAACAACAAGGGGGATAACCACGCGGTCCGAACCTTAAGACAGTTCCTTTTCCGTTTGGGATAGTGGCTCCGACTGGATATAATGGGACCAATTTCCCAGAGTTGGGTTTCTCTCAAGGGATTTAAATGAAGAATTACTAAAAAATAAAACAAATTTATTCTAACATGCAAAACTTGAAATTGAAACTAATTTAATCTAACCCGGGATAATACCAATTTGATGCGATATAAATGATATCTATTCAATCTGTGATGATTAAGATATTCACAAATTTAATAGAATTATTACTTTGTAAGATGATTCTCTTGGAAAACAATTAATCAAAAGAAAATGAGAAACATATCGCATATATTTGATGATAATATACAAAAAAATCAATTCCTATCTTTATATCGTACAGTAGTGCAACTGATATTTTAGACAAAAACAATTGATTTCATATATCATTCATGAAAGCTGGATTCATCACTAATATTCAAAATAGAACTAGCATACATGATAATAGTACCAGATATGTACCATCCTATTCATCTGATCAATGATAACAAACCACATTCAACTCTTATATTAGTTAGTCTTTCAAAGAATATAGAAGTGCATCAATAGTGATCAACAAAATGATATGTAACTGAAATGGTCGTGTTCCCTTATTTCATCAAGACATCCACAAACTTACTTAAAATTAAGCATTCTTTGCAAATGTTCTCAATAAAATTTTGGACCCTTCTCTAAATGCATGAGAAAGGTTCAAATACTATACTAATTACCTACAAAAATATTATACAAAATATCTTATGACGTGGTTTCAAACAACCTTCCTCATCTTTAGTATCTATTCGCTAAAAATTAAATTTATATAAAACAAACTAAATAATAATCATGCCAGATGATAATTTACTGCCAGTTGTGATTTTTTGCTCACAAATGTCAGTCATCGGTTGAACTTGTGGAGGTTTTCCGAACTCTGTCTTCATTTTTGCAGCAAATATGGCATCCAGTAAAAGCGATTGTATTCTCTGTATGGATTTTAGAAAAAAAATTAGTGTCATAATCTGACTATGTGGTTTGACTAATAGCTACCATTATACTTCCCAATCAGTTTTCTTTAGCTGTATAACTGCTTCTTCCCTAAGTTGACCGACTTTCCAACTTTGTTCTAAATCTTTGATATCAGGAAGAGATTTGAAATGTCCTTCTTTGATGAGCCCGTAAGTATGTAATATATGCTTAATCATTTTGACCATATTCTTTGATATACCTGCTGCTCTGGCTATGGCTAATTCTCCTTGTTTCACTCGTGCATCCCAGTCTGTAAAAAGAATATATTTGAAAGCTTCCTTGATCTTTGGGAGATCTGACTTTTTCCCTTCTTATCTATCTTGCCATTCAATATAATTATAGAATTTGATATTAAGTTCATTGAACTCAATCCTTTGATCAATGACTGTATTTGTTAATTTTTCACTGATTTCTAGGTGTGGAATTATGTTTGACATTTGTACAATAAACAGGTTTTGTTGTTTTGAGAGTAAGGCACTTAATGCTGATGCTTCTTTTATGAATTCCTCTTCAGTAGGAATTGTTTCATGTTTGGTAAGATCTTCTCTCAACTGTTCAACCAGTGAATTTTTGCTAGATAAATCATTTTCATGACTTATCTTAAGAATTTCCATCACTTGCTGTACTCTGAGAAGTTTTTGTTCCACTTTCTAATTTAAACTTTTTCTTTCTTCATCTAATTGTTGTTGTAGTTCCATGATTTTGACATCCTTTTCTTGGATCAAAATAAATACTTATGCTTCCTTATCAATTGTTGCAGTGGTGTATGCACCAGTGAATTGAGATAACTAAGTTAAATTTTCAATTGGATTTGATGGAGTATCTTTCCATACTACTTCCATAACTTCATTCCCCGGGGGTGTTTCAATCCTTATTCTTTTCCTCTATTTTCTTACTACAGCCTTATCAAGAGGGCTATAGAATACATCTAGTGGGGGGATATCAGTCACCTTGAGGATAATCTCATCAGTCAGATTTGTAGGAATGATTTCTGTGTCTTGGGATATTATCTTAGGATTTTCAATGATTTCCTTTGTTGAAACTATGTAATATTCCCACTTTAGCACACAACTAAATGGAATATTAAATTATTCTGTTTACACAGAGAAGGTAAATAAATGGGTAGGGAGGCCCATACATTGCAGGAAAATGAATAAAATCCCCCATAGTATGAAAATGGATATTCATAAGAGTTGGATTTCACACCCTCAAGTGTGAAAGAGGACATTTGCATGGATACAAGGTCAAGTTTGACCAATTCAACAGTGCGGGGATAGGAGGTGGAGAACACTTTGATAGACAACGCAGTATGAATCGGAATAAGGTTATTTGGTGAAGGAAACCATAATGAGTAGGACCCATGGAGAGATGGCTTTCACTTTTTTAAAAGGAGGGAAAGGAAACCATTGTTGGGCATGTTATGGATTATTGATTTCATTGTCTGTTTAGACTTTGTGCATTCTCCCGCTATTTAGCAGAGTTGCAGTGCTACTTAGCACAAGGAATTCCTGTTTAGAAATTCCTTCTCCTTTCAAGAGAGGCCTCTTGAAGGAGCTTTCTCTTCATTTCTCCACATCCAGGCTCGAGGCCAAGCTACCTCCTTCAGCTACAACGTTATTACGTTGTGTTGCAGGGTGTTGCAGTGGAGGGTTAACAACAACACTTCTGGGGCTTGTTTTTCAAAGGAGGAAGCTTTATTTCCTTTGGAACACCAATGAGGAAGATTCTGGAGCTTACTGCAAATTTTGGCACTTGGACAACACATTCCTTTTCTCCTACAGCGCAGTCCCTTCTCTACACTGCATTATTTCCAGTGTGAAATTGCAGTGAGGGCTTGCAGGATTATTGGTGGGTGAGATATTTAGTGATAGGATAAGCCTTTCACTTGAGATATCCATTGGAGGAGTTCTATTTATCTAATGCAGCATCTTCAATCATCTCCATCTAGCTCCAGTTCTTGAGTTTCAGCTGCTACCCTAAAACTCCGACATTTCTACAGTTTTGCATATTTCAACCAATCCTTCCAAGATTGACTTGAAATAGTCTTTGGGAACTTAGATCTTCTCTCCTAATTTTGTATGAGCCATACACTTTTATATCTATGTATTGACATATGTTAGCAGTAGTTTCTCTTTATAAAACTAAGCAATTCTAGCCTTGTTTCTCTCTTGTGTAGCAGTGTTTTGTCATATTTTATGCACTTGTTTCTTGAGGCTGATCTTGACTATCTTGAGTAGCTCTTTCCTCAAGATCTTGTATACATTTTGTTGATGTAACTTAATAAGATGGATATGATTTCTTCTCACATTATATGAGTTGATTTATCACTGCTACTCCATTTTTGTGTTTACATATTGCTGTAGCTCCAACTTTAGAATATCTTAAGATATTCTTATTGTTGTAGAAATTCCCTATTTTGGGATATTACAGTGGTATCAAAGCATGATATTTGGCTCAACCTGTGAGTCTCAAGACTGAGATCAAGATGACGAAAAGTATGAGCTTACTCTCATCAGTTTTTAGATCCAGAAAGAACCTCTCCAAGGAGGTTAAGAAGACAGAAGAAGGAGAAGAGGAAGGACCATGCACTTCCTACTCTCACAAAGAAGAAGACAAGAAGTATGGAGGACACTGGGATCATCAGATCCTGAGTGAGTACCTTGTTGAGTAAAAGTCTCAACCTAGAGCCTTCAAGGAGACTCTAGCCTTCCCACAGCTCATTCAACTGGAGGAAGGGAGGAGACCCTGCAACAAGGGAGAAATCAACGGAAATAGGTTTCTATTGTCCACTTTTGATGGGACATCTGCAGCCAAAGCTTGGGGAAGAATATTCAGTGCATTATTCCTACTACATCCAGTGGTAGAGAGAGAAGTAGTGGAGATTGCAGTGCTGCACTTGAAGGGTGAAGCAAGAAATTGGTGGTTCAGCCATGTGGGACATGAAAAAGTATCTTCTTTTGTAGATTTTACTCAAAGGGTGATCAAGAGATTTGATAAAGAGAAATCCAAGGAAGAGAAGTCCTCACCCTCTATTGAGGAGGGTTGTACCAGCACTATGATAGCCTTGGAGGAGTAGCCTTCAACATCAGCAGTTGAGGGAGCCAACATGGTGGAAAGAGGAACTCTTGCAGCCAAACAAAATGTTCCCAAAGCTCATCAAGGTATGATTTAGTTTCCACCTTATATTATTGCAGCAAATATTTTATAGGGTTGTGGAAACCTATTATTGCATGACCCAGAATCATCACTTACTACTAGTCTACAGTAGCAGAGTTGCACTGTGTTGTCCAAGAGCAGTAGTGAAGAAAGGAGGGCCCATTCCTCATGGGAGCAATCAGATGTCAGCTTCATTCAAGGAGAAATGAAGACAAGGGTGTTGGGTCGTAAAAAGGTATATTTTGAACACCTAATTAGCCTACATTAAACATAAATCCGAGAGCGAATTTTTATTTCAAGAGTTTACTCTATCTGAGGCTGCAATTATCTAAGAGTAATGCTTTGAAGATGTAGTATAGAATGTTAAATGAAAAAGTAAAAAATCCTTGTAAAGAAATCTAACTACAGTGACATGAATGGAAATGCTTTAAAACCTTAATTAAACCAATCTGCAAAACATCGATTATGGATACAGTAGCAATAACTCCTTCCCTTAGAAATTGATGCAAGATAACCAATCTGGGAACTTGGAAGCAATAACCAGTGTCCTCTACAGTTGGTGATATTTAAAGAAATCGAAATGAAAGCAAACTCAATCTTCGTGCTAATGAAAATAACTTAAAAGGAACAAAATTTGGAAAGGAACAACAGCATGTAGCTATAACTCATCTATTTTCTAATCAAAAGCTATGGATAAACAATGGAAAGAAATGGAACAACAATATGAAATGAACGGCAATTACAACTCTAACACAATCAAGAAACTAGATTTTCACACTTCAATCCTGTCGATAGCCAATTACTACACAACAATAAATTATAACAAATCATAAATTAGTGGAACAACAACTCGAATCAGATACAAAACAGCAAAGCTTTATAATGATAAAAAGATAACCGAACAACAAATGTGCTTCTTGTAAAGGATGAAATAACAATGCAATTCATTGATGAATCTATATTTGATCTAGCAATGATAAATCAATTCTATAATTGAAATAAACATTAAACACACTTCACACAACAAGATGTTGGGAAAATACCCAGAGGGGGGTGAATCCAAGATTAAAGTCGATTTGATAAACATTTCACTTTTCTTTCTCTAAGACCCATACGTCACCATCCAATCCCATACACACATATACACCTATAGAACTCTGTATTACCGTGTAGATATTATTATGCCATTAATTCTTTACTTAGATCTATGCAACATTCATTATTTTAATGATTAGATAATAGTAAGCATGTGCAGTAATAAAAAAATAAACCATCACACATAAGCATCACACAAGAACACCAGGATTTAAGGTGGAAACCCAAGTCGGGAGAAAACCACCGCTGCCGTCGTCTCAGTCTTCAATATTTATTATATAAAGAAAACATGTTACAACCATGTACTGGTGCAGACTCATACCAGCACGCAGGCACCCACCTGCAGAAGGCTACAACCTTCTCTCGTTTACTAGCCTCTCCTGGAAGGGAGCTACAACCCCCTGCTCTCATTTACCAGCCTCTCCTGGAAGGGAGCTACGACCCCCTGCTCTCATTTACCAGCCTCACCTGGAAGGGAGCTACAACCCCCTGACTGAAGGCTACAACCCTCAGCACCACCATGGACCATGTTTCATCAATTTTCATACCTGACCCACTCCACACATTTAAGCTCAACATACATCAAACTAAAACTTATAACCCCATCAATTCATTCATCAATCATCAACCAATCAACTCATCTTCAATTAACATAATCGCAGTATTATTCATCATTCAAAAACCCAGCTTTGTATGAATACATCATCGACAGACAGCGTAAAAAAACAGAATGATCGTACATTTCACACATACTTCAAGAAAAACCCCAGTTTCCACACGCGCTTCTACTTCATCGAACTCACAGATACACGCTTTCACAAAAACAAACTCTGCGTATACATTCCCAGATACGTCGTTTCAAGACAACTCCACGTATACAACGCGCTTTCGATGAAGCGAACCCGCGTTAGATCCATAACTTTTCGAGACTTTAGTGCCTTCTTTAGATCGAGGATGATAAAAAGGTGTCTTTGTAACTCTTAATTACCTCACATTAATTGTCAACCCAGGGACGACTTTTTGTTTCAAGAGTGTACTCAGTCTGAGGCAGCTATTTACTCAAGAGTAATGTTTTGCAGTATAGTGCTTAAAATCCACAAGTAAATGAAAGCTGGAAATAAAATCTACTTACAACAAAGCACTTTAAGACTTAAATCATGCATTCGGAAAAATAAGCAATGTATCAGTCAAGGGTCCAGTAACAATAACTCATCCCTTTGGAAAAGCGATGTAACCAAAAGTAATCAAGGAACAAATCATTAATACGGGGACTAAGACAATGAAATACCAATGCCCACTACGATTTCGAGATCGTTCTTCACACCAAAGCAAAGATAATGCAAATAACAGAAATGGAAAAGTCGCCATTGAAAGTAAACTAGGAAAGCTCTTTAAAAGCAAACTCTTGCGATTAATCAACCAAACTAAACAACGAAGTAAAGAACATGAAAGCGTAAAGCATTACGATTCAAAGAAATAGGAACTAAATCAAACCATCACACGGCGGAAATTGGAAAGATATGATACAACGACGACATACTCCACCGAAGAGTCAGGGCCCTTAAGCGCACGGATGCTTCTGAGCTACTTCAGATCGGGTGAATGAACAACAACCCTTTTATTTATTCATCCTCAAATTGTGAAATCATTACAACGACAAAAGATTTGAAGATTACAATGGCAATGCAACAATCCCTATCCTATCATGAATAATCCATCTTCATTCTTGAATCTCTAAGTCTGAATCCTCAATTCCATCATTCGAATCCATCCCGAATCATCCTCAAAGTCCTTCCCTCTCTCTCGATCTACTGTTCTGATTTAAATACAAAGAGAGCAGAGAGTGGTTACAATAGAGATAATTAAAACATGATTCTATTACAAAATTGGTTTGCTTCTAACCATTTGATCAACAAGAACAAGGCGAATTTGGCTTTGCGAGTGAGATTTGGGGGACGACCGCAACAACAAATCTGAGAAAATCGTGCTCAAAGAACCCTATGTTTCTCTTAGTACAAGCCGAATTTGGGCAAACTGTTCTTTAATAAAGTTAATTGGGTCCGTTCTGGACAAAACCCATGTTCCGGATTTTCCAGATTCTTCTTCATTTGCTCGAGAATCTCAACCGCAAAATCGTCACTTCTTATTCCAAACGAATTTACGAGTTGGCACTTTTAATGATCAAATCTTCAATCTCGGAAATTATCTTGGAGGCTAAAAATGGTGAATAATGTTACAAGCTGATTTATTAAAACTATCATTGATAAAATCATACATAATCATCAATTTATTAGAAATAAAGGGAGATAAATAATATTCATTCATAAGAGCATAAATCATTATAAAATGGATTTAAATAATAAATTATAATAAATGAGCGTGATGAAGAATGGTAGAAATGGGTGGAATAAGCGTTCACAAGTGATAATAATAATGGCATATTAACGGCCCAACATACCCCCACACTCAATATGTTGCATGTCCTCATGCAACGAAATCGAAATATATTGCATGTCCTCATGCAACCCAAAAGACAAAAACCCATGTGTTAACCAAGCAATAAAAAATATGTTCATCTCGACTCATGAAATGGATAGAACAAATGAATTCTTCCTTAATTAATGAATATTCACTTTTAGTAATCTTCATGAAGGCATAACAATTTTTATATTGACATTCAACTATATGTATGAAGTTACGACAAAATATGATATAAGTAAAAGCAAACTTCATTAATCATTTTCTCAAAAAACTACAAAACCGACTTTTGTTGAAATTTGGCAAGTAGATTTATAATATATGAATGCATTTATGATCCAAAAAATCGATTTCGTTTTGATGCATGGATCATGAGATATAAACAAAATGACTCATAGTTTGAGAGTGCATGATTTTCGAAATTTTATGAACCAATTTATCTTGAAATTGTGCGGGTTTGTATTAATGATACGTCCGTGTTTTCCAAAAAATCACAAGAATTGAGTTCATAGTTTTTAAAAATATTATGGAAATCAATTTTCGCACTTTGAAATTGTATGCCTTAAATGAGAAAGAAAATAGAAAACATCCATCATGCGTAGCAATTCCTCCCCTCTCTCGAAAAATTAGCATGCCCTCATGCGATGCTAGAAAACAAATAGGGGTGGTTGCTACCAGTATTGTTGAATTCTATGCTTGGTGTAAAACAACATGGAATAAGGGAGGTGTTGAGAATGAATAAGAATAGCAATGGATGATAAAGAATATGAATAACATGGTCATAAGAAAGAAATGAATGAAAGGAACGCTCCCCATACTCGAAAATGATATCTTTGTCAAAAAAGGGAAAGTGGTAAAGATGTGGAATGAAGGATGATAAATAATGCTCAAAATGGATTTTCATGAAATTCTCCTAAATTCGTAATAAATCGAGAAAATTATGCTATTTTACCTCAAGTTTTACCTCCAAAAATGTGGAATGACATATATGTGGCGGGTGTTGAAGGCGATGTAGGTAGAGTTGGTCTTGAAAGTGATGCAAAAGGTAGAATCCGAGTAAGCACATCATGTCGAAGAATTTTTCACGTGCGCGAGCCTCTTTCATTAAGTGCAATAGTGTGGTCATGCTATGAATAGAATTTCGCCCATACTTGTTGTTTTTTCCTGCAAACAAAGCACTATTTGGCATACAATGTTCTTGAATCCATAGTGTAAGCAATAGATAAGATGCATGCAAAAATTTCAATCGGAAAAACTTATGTATACATGCAATACTAATATTTTGGCAAATCAACAAGTGATGGCAGAGTGCGAGTAATCATATCGCATGCAATCCCATAATGCATACATTCCCCCCTCCAATTGGAAAAGGAATTCCATGACCATAAATCATATGAGAGGTGTTGTGCTTGATGGCAAGGCAAGGGAATGAACAATATAGCGATGAATGAAGCGAGTACACATATCAATGATAGGATAGCGGGAGTTATGGTTATAATGAGAGCGAGTGTGTAAAGATAGTTATGAATAAAAGATAGGATGATTTGGATTGATGATAAGTTATGAAAAAGAGAAAAAAGAACAACAATGTGCCAAAAAGATGCTTTACGATAGTATGCTAGCCGAAAATGATGTGATTGATCATAAAACAATTTCTCATGCATAAAGGTTCAAAACAGGGAAAAAAGTTAAGGAAATAACTTCTCCGATAAAAAAGAAAAAAAAATAAGAAAAGGGTATTATAATAATAATTGACGATAAGATATAACTTCAATACCATAAGCGAGCCGCTGCTGCACGACGGGCGTCCATAGCCTCGGCGAGGTTGCTTTTTAACCCATATGAGCCGAATCCTCAATTTATAACTAGAGAGTTTCGGTCTTTGTTCTTACGAGAAGAGACCGAGTGTCTTTGGCGTGGTAACCAGGATAACCACAGCTTTGCCATTCATCGGGATGTAGCAAAAGTGATCAGGCCGGCTCGTGATGAGACCTCCTGTTCCAAGGATAATTTGACTATCCAATGGATCATAACCTCTGGTGTGGTGGCCATAATGGGAATGTCACTTTCTTACAACCTTATGAACATGGTAGGGTCGGCTCGTAATGAGACCCCCTATCCTCCATCTCGTGAACAAAATTTTGTTATTATTACACATTTTTATGATAAAAAGAGGGAGGCTCGAGTACTCCTTAAGAGCGGGGATGGTGGAAGAAGTTGAACATGTCAATAGAAAAATATACCCATAATCTCATTTATTACGGATAGAGAAGATTATAATCCGAGAGGGTGGAACCGGCATGGTATTAAGATGATCAATCAATATCATGTTCAATAGAAAACAATGCGAGTAAAGTAGTATATAAATAATTGTGTCCCTTTTTTTAAAAATAATCTATCATCAAGGAGCCGTCCTGTTAAAGATCATAACGTGAATGATATTGACTCGCTTCAATAGAATCCATAATTCTTGTCCTCATAAAAATAGTGTACTTCATGCCATGAAAGGGAATCGGGTTAAATGTGGTTGAGATGAACTAGGAATAATCCCACAAGAGGAAGGAAGGGTTGCTCCCGAAAATAATCCCAAAGTGTTGATTCTTTTGAATGAGCAGCAAAAACACTCAAAAAGTGGTGTTCCTCAAAGGAAATGCACACAAAAAAAACAAAAATACACACAAAAAAAAGTGTGAAAATGCAAATGTCGATCATAAAATGCAAACATGCAAAAAAAACAAATTCACTGTTCCACGGCATTGATGCCGAGGATGAGTTACACTTTGAATGAAGCAACACCTGAAACACAAAATATAAGAGAAATTAGAAAAGAAACAACATTTTATTTAAAAAACAATATGTAAATAACTAAATTAAGTTACAACGCTATGATGTTATGTCAAAAAAATGATCTCTTTGAAAAATGTTTTGGCAGACAAGGATAAGACATGAATCTTCAAATTGAAATCAATTCTTCATTTTTTTCTATTATGAATCCGTTGGGTAATGAGTTGGATGAAATTCCTTTGTTTTATTAAAATTTGTTTCAAGAATCACTCATCCATAAATTGACCTTCTTTTTTCTCCTAGGACACGCAAAAAAAACGAGTGTCTACCTGCGATAAAACATTAAATCATGGAGAAAGAGAGGTGATCGGGCTACCCTAATCCAAGAATTATGCAAAAAAAAACAAGTAGTTACTCTGTAGAACAAATCCATTGAGAAAATAACAAAGTAAAATTTATCACGTCACTGCGGGAGAGCGATGGCCAATCATGCTAACTCGCGGTGTTTTAATCACAACTTATTTGTTTTTCATCGAAATTGAGTGATTCCAAAGCCAAATGAGAGCTAATTCAAAGGTTTATCTCCAGTAGCAACAGGTTTTAGAAATTCAATGATATGATATGTCAATTTTAGTTAGAACAGCTCGCATAACATAGTCATTTTCAATTGCCCAATCTAGACCAACGATTGATATTTCAAGCATAGATTCTTCGTTTGATGTCGGATTCAAATGATTCAAATTGGAAATGAAAGTATATTTATTTATTTATCTCCAATAGAAACAGGTTTTGAAGAAAAGAAGAATTGATAGGTCAAACACTCGTAAGGAACATCCGGAAAAACAGAGTTTTAAGGGTGCTGATTTACGATAGACAGTCGAGTGTTTTGATCATAACTTCCCCATACGATATTGAAAATGAGTGATTCCAATTACATTGGAAACTAGATTCATAGGGGAATCTACCATAGAAACAGGTTTTTAAAAAATTCATTCATTTAGGCCTCCAAAAACTGACTGTCCCAACTCTGTTCTCGAGATCTGCCCATTAGACATCCGGTCAATGTTTTGGTTCTAACTTTTTTCGTTTCAAATCCAAATTGACTGATTCAAATTGGGTTAGAAAGTAGACATCAAGGGCTACCTAGGGTAGAAACAGGTTTTAAAAATATTCATTTTTTGGTCCCTCAAAACATGACTGTCCCGATTGTTTTTCCAGAAAATTCATCGAAGCCCGCAAGCCAAAAAAAATGATATTCAAGCATTTTTTTTAAATCGGTGATAAAAATGAATATAAGTGTTTATAGAATTGTTATTTACAATATAATTCATCTACATACACAAATAAATTGAAATATTTATCACCGATGTTGATTTCGATAGACGTGTTGCAAAAAAAACAACTATTTTTACAAAAAAAACAAAATGCATTTATTTATGTCCTTATTTTATTTTATTTTATTTTCTCCACTATCCTACTCTTCTTTGAGAATCGAATATGTTTATGTATAAGAGTATTTCCAGTGGAACCATTTTAAAAATAAGGCTTCCAATATATACATACCCAAATTTGAAAAATGCATGTTGATAAAAAATTAGGGTATGAGAAGCCAACTTCCCTTGAAAAGATGTTGTCAAAAATTGTTGAAGTATGGAGTGATGATGCAAACACGTGATGGAGTGAAACCAATCTTCAATATATCCATTACTTTCTTGATTTCCCATCATACCATGAGGTTCTTGAGCTTTTTAAAATGGTTTGTTGATGCAAACTAGAAGTAAGCTCATTTTCTTCCATAACTTCTACAATTTTTGAATTTGAAACATTACGAATCTCATTGTAAGTTTTCTCTAATAGCGCATGTGAGATAGAATGGGTGGGAAGGGTGGCTAAATTTGGCAGTTCAACACTTTGTAAGTATGTTGTCTTTCGGTTTATTGTGGTGAGAGTGTGGAATTAGTTGAGTAGGAAATTGTGTATGGAATGGAGCATTGTGATGATGTGGTTGGTTGGGTTGAGTGGATAAATTTGATATGCAAGCGGGATGTTGTGAAAGAGCTGGTGGAGAATATGGAGAATGTGCTTGTGCTACAAGATGAGGGAGAGTAGTCATGCAATCATAAGGTGAACCATGCCAAACTTGTAGATAAGATTGGTGGTTATATTGAAATTGACATGGCTGCCCTAGAACATGAGTATTCCATAATGGATTATGCAAGTAAGAGAATGGAGAAGAAGTGTTTTGAACCATACACCGTAGGCCATGATTTCCATGGTTTTGACCTTGTTGCAGCTTCCTCACCTCTTTGATATGATACTTCCATCCTAGATAAGGAAGAGTAACCATCTATGGGCTGCTCCTTTTGGTCATGAGGGAAAAATACTTCATCAAATTCTTCATTTTTATGAACCGCCAAAAACGTCCAATTTTGAGCTTAGAGAGCTAATAAAATCAACTTTAAAATTTTCAAATAAATCATTGATTTCGGCTCTTATGTCTCCTATTCTTGTAGCGAGATTTGGAAAAGAAAGAACAAACATCTCTAGAATTCTTACCGACCTTGGAGATTCCTCTTGAATACCTTATGCACAACTCACAAACATCATCATATGATAAGCTGAAAAAACATCACCTTTTCCTATCGGATTTAAGATTTCTAAAAATTCATCTTTGATTCCTTTAAGAATGAGTGTTTTTTAAGATCTCTTTCTCCAAATGCTTATATTTTGATTTTTGAAGGTTGTATTGAAATCGATCTACATAGTCCTCCAAACTTTCATCTTCCCCTTGTATCATATTGAAAATATCTTCATTAGATTTGCAATAGTCTTGGTACTTCTTCAAGAATATGTTCTTCATGTCCTCCCATGATTGGATGCAATTCCCACCTAGGCTCATGAACCATCGGAGATGTTGCTCCTTTTAGAGTAAGAGGAAACACTTTCAATCTTTGATCATTAGTACAATAATCATATCCTCTACAAAGTATTTCGAACTCAAATAAGAATGTATCCGAATCTTCATTTGCTAAACCATGAAAATTTGGTAAAGATGGGGGAATTATGTGCATTTGTGTCACTTCTCCTAAATCTTTGATAGGAAATTCAAAAGTAGAAACGTGAGCCATTTCTTACCATAGTATAAGATGTTCTTCATGTGTGTCTTCGAGGCTCCTTCTTCAAATGTTCTCGTCAATCGATCAGTGAAATGGGTGGTGCTTACATCACCACTTGCATGAGATCATGTGATCCATTTTTCAAAATTTCTATTTTTTTTCCTAATCATTCACACAAAAATTCAAACATCTATTTCTACCCAACAAAGCAACAAAAAATGCGGTAGGGAAAGCGGATAGTGGAGCGGGGGCTTTTACATGCTCCGCACGTGGGTTCTTACCTTCCGTTTTTTAAGATCAACTCTTCCCTAGCAGGCACTCATCGATTCACACTACTCTTTAGAAATGGCTACACTCTCCCGTGCAGCAGGCGCCAAAATGTGGAGCGATAAAAAGGGTCTTTTTAACTCCTAATTACCTTCACATTAATTATCAACCCGAGGGACGACTTTTTGTTTCAAGAGTGTACTCGATGCGAGGCGGCTATTTACTCAAGAGTAATGTTTTTGCGATATAGTGCTTAAAATCCACAAGTAAATGAAAAGCTCGGAAATAAAATCTACTTACAACAAAGCACTTTAAGACTTAAATCATGCATTCGGAAAAATAAGCAATATATCGATCAAGGGTTCGATGAATAATAACTCATCCCTTTGAAGCGATGTAACCAAAAGTAATCAAGGAGCAGATCATTAATGCGGGGATTAGACGACAAATGCCAATGCCCACTACGATTTCGGATCGTTCTTCACACCAAAGCAAAGATAATGCAAATAACGGGAAATGGAAAGTCGCCATTGAAAGTAAACTAGGAAAGCTCTTTAAAAAGCAAACTCTTGCAATTAATCAACCAAACTAAACAACGAAGTAAAGAACATGAAAGCTGTAAAGCATTACGATTCAAAGAAATAGGAACTAAATCAAACCATCACACGGCGGAAATTGGAAAGATATGATACAACAGCTGACATACTCCACCGGAGGTCTGGGCCCTTAGACGCCGGCGGATCTTGCTAGGCTACTTCGGATCGAGTGAATGAACAACAACCCTTTTATTTATTCATCCTCAAATTGTGAAATCATTACAACGAGAAAAGATTTGAAGATTACAATGGCAATGCAACAATCCCTATCCTATCATGAATAATCCATCTTCATTCTTGAATCTCTAAGTCCGAATCCTCAATTCCATCATTCGAATCCATCCCGAATCATCCTCAAAGTCCTTCCCTCTCTCGATCTCCGTTTACGATTTAAATACAAAGAGAAGCGAGAGATTGGTTCAATAGAGATAATTAAAACATGATTCTATTACAAAATTGGTTTGCTTCTAACCATTTGATCAACAAGAACAAGGCGAATTTGGCTTTGCGAGTGAGATTTGGAGGACGGCCGCAACAACAAATCCGAGAAAATCGTGCTCAAAGAACCTGCGTTTCTCTTAGTACAAGCCGAATTTGGGCAAAGCGTTCTCTGTTAAAGTTAATTGGGTCCGTTACGGACAAAACCCATGTTCCGGATTTTCCGGATTCTTCTTCATTTGCTCGAGAATCTCAACCGCAAAATCGTCACTTCTTATTCCGAGCGAATTTCACGAGTTGGCACTTTTAATGATCAAATCTTCAATCCGGAAATTATCTTGGAGGCTAAAAATGGGGAATAATGTTACAACCCGATTTATTAAAACTATCATTGATAAAATCATACATAATCATCAATTTATTAGAAATAAAGGGAGATAAATAATATTCATTCATAAGAAGCATAAATCATTATAAAATGGATTTAAATAATAAATTATAATAAATGACGTGATGAAGAATGGTAGAAATGGGTGGAATAAGCGTTCACAAGTGATAATAATAATGGCATATTAACGGCCCAACAAGATGAACAGCAGATCTCACCATTTACTTTAGCAAATATTCGCCAGATCACAGATCTAAACATTCCATAAACAAATCTAGACAATACATGATTATTTCAGATCTAGAGATCCCTCTTCATCATTTTCTTCATCCATCATTGTAATCATAGGTGCATTATATGTTCAGATCTAGCCAACCCATTTCATACGGTCATACTTTAGAAGTATTCATTAATGCCCAGACACTTGCACACCTTTGCACTATGAATTTCTTCTCCTTATATAGATTTAGCCTTTGTCAATACCATGAGCCAAAACCACACAACTTCTAATGGTATTCCTGGACGGGATCAAATAGATATTCAAGTGCTCAATACAATGGGTCAATACCATGGTAAGAACCCCTGGTTTTATAAATTTAGAGCGCAATTAGGCATACGCGACTTGGAACGTACTTTTCCACGTACATACGCTACTTCGCCTTAACAAACCCGCGTATGCATAGTGACATACCTTATTTATCATTTCTTTGGCACTTCCTGAAATTCCTTTCTTCTGTTACTCCTGAGTTGATCTGTAGATACATCATATTTACATATTTCACACATAGGTTGCTTATAGGCAACTCATCAATTAGGTTTCCATCAAGGACAACTTCACCAAGTAGGTTGTCATCCAAAGACAGTTCATCAAGCCAGTTTCCATCAAGAACAACTTGATCAGTCAAGTTGTCATCAAGGACAACACATTGCACCATATAGCCAACAATCTCATTTCATCAAGTAGCCATCAATTTTATCAAGTAGGTTGCCATCAAGGACAACACTCTTCATCATATTGCCAACAATCTCCCCCTTTGGACTTGATGGCAACAATGATGGTGTTTGATCATCACAATAGATAGATACATTGATTATAACCATTATTCAAATACCATGATACTCTCCCCTTATTCAAACACCATGTTACTCTCCCCCTTTGACATCAAGGGCAAAGGGCGGATCGAAGCCAAAACAATGTTTTTCTCCACATGTAGAAAGGAGAGATTTGTAGTTCTGATGTTCACTGAAGTTACCATGCTCCCCATGAGTTCATGCTGAATCTACAAACATATTTTTCAATGAAGTACATGACTCTATGACCTTTCCTATCACCAAGGACTCATACTTACATCAATGATCCAACCAAGTGGATTTACATATGTGACACAAGTACCCAACCAAGTGGGTTTACACATTTTGACTCAACTACCCAACCAAGTGGGTTTACAAATTTGAACAAGCCCTTACATGTCTGAATGTTACAATTTACATCATAGGTCACAATATAACCTTTTCATCAAATTACAAATATGAATTTTTATAACCAATACCAAAAGGACCTCAAGAAAGAGATCATATTTCAGAACCATCATAATGCCAACAATGCATTACATTCATAAATGCTAATGCTCCCCCTGAAACTGTGCATCCAATGCATCCTTTCCATATGAACAAAACTCCACCTTAGCTTGTGCAACCCATACACGGTTTTCATTGTATTAACCCGCGTATATACGCGACTGTCATTTAGGAAATTCGCGTATCCATTTTTGATCTTCTGATTTTGAACAGATCTGATCTCCTGAAAGGCAGAGATAACTTCTAGCTTCTGTCTGAGATATTTTGAATGCTTCCCTGGAATATATGAGAGAAGAACAAATAGAACAATGTAGCTATGTTTTAAAGTGTCATCCAGTAGTTGTAGCATAAGCACATTACTAATCAAGCCTTCAAGCTCTTTGCAGTATCAACATATTCTTCCCAAGAGGAATTATCATTCCAAAACAACTTCTTCAATAGACAATATGTGTCAAACAATCATCCAAGTGATCTCATATCACCAAAATCTTCAAGATTTATATCATGATGCAACATGTGATGGAATTATGTATAAAAGGTCTCAATTGTGACAACCAACATCAGCAACAAGTTCTGCATGATCTATCCTTATCTCTGAATTAGAAGACTTCCATCTCATTCATAAAACAAAATATTCTTCATCAAAAAGCAATCAGGGCTTATCCATAAACTCATCATAAGAAACCATGTATCATATCATCATCATTTGAGTATGCACATTAAGGACTAAACAGATACAATGCCAACAATGCAATCTTTAGCAGTTAGACTGACGCTCCCCCTAAACCTGTGCTCCTGTTCTTTAGTTGAATCACTGATTTTATTATCACAGAAAATCATACACTTCTGTCTCTAAAGGAACTCGCGTGTATACGCGACTTTTGTTCACGAAACCTGCATATGGAAAGTGAAACACTGAAAATTTCACTCCTTCATCTCCCACTGAATTTGTATCACCTGTACCTGTCTTCTCTTTTCATATCAGATGCACTGTCAGAAATAAACATAAATAGAATAACCAAATCAACCATGAGAATCACCATACATTGCTATTTGATGTAGAAGGACATAAGTAA
>JAXQQM020081132.1:0-17830 GCA_034641835.2 Pinus albicaulis | reverse complement strand
GGCACTACCAATTAAGAGTTGTGTTTTGGCGAATTGGCAAGACCAAGATGAGACAACATAAAACCAATTTTAGACCTCAGGATCTAGCCCTCCTGGGTCCAGAGAGGGATCCCTCTATGATATGTCAAAGGTATATGAATTAGAAGCTCAAAAGGTTAAGATATTAGGCTAGTTATAGGCACAGGGTTTGTTTGTTTGATTGTTTGTTTGGTTGCTGGTTATCGGGAAAGAAGGGTTCAATGTAAGACAAGGATGAGTAAAGAGGATTTAGGCAGAGGTGAAGTATTCCAAGGAGAATTCAAGACCATTAAAAAATGGAGTCAGGAAAGGATTTGCTTGCTAATCAATATGCATGCTTTCAGTTGGGCTAGTCATCTAAAACATTGGATCATAAAGATGATAGTGTGGTATGGAATGGTAGGGGAGGAGGAACAATAAAGGTTTAGAACACAAAGTTAAAGACCTGAGATTAGAGAGAGACTTTGAACTCTCAATGCTTCGGCCTCCAGCTTGAGGGATCTTAGAAAGGCCAGCTGGTTGCACAAGGATCCTAGTGGACAGGGCTAACTCTAATCCCCAGTGTTCCCAAATCTTCCAGCTAAATCCTAACAAGAACATCTAAGAATAGATTCATTTAATTCATACATCAGAGAGCAGGCAATAACATCCACTACACTGGTTAAATCAACTGAAATCAATTCTTAGATAACACATTTAGTAGAAAACATCAAAGGCAAGGAGAGCAGAAACATAGGGTACCTAGCAAGGGTAAATCCTATGCCATATTTCTGATGCAAGCCAGTAGAAATGAAATGAAATGGAATGTAAGTTAAACACAAATACAGAGATAGAAAAACATCACCACTGCTTTAGATCAGGATCCAAAGAAATGTGCTTGTCATATTAAAAAACAACACCAGTCAAGTACAACATTTCCAATAGCTGGATACTCAGTGGAAAGCACATTCTCGCCTATCACTAACACACAGAGATTTTGTCCTCAAGGGGCACTTGAAGCTTGTAATTCTCTCGATAAGCGATCAGCAACCTTTATAATGAGTTTCTCCATGAATTTATAGCTCCAGTGGGGCAGAGAAGGTAGGTGAAACACTAAATGAAGCATTAAACTCAGGAAAGAAAGAGGGTCGAAGACTGTTCTGTTTAAACCCTGTGCATTTATCTCTGGCACTCTTTTGGATGCAAGAGTGGTCTTCTTCAGGCTTCCATTTACTCCGGGCATGTCTCTGATGTACTCTGTTGCAACATTCTGTAGTAATTTTGGTGAATAAACAAAAAGGTAAATAAATGATGCTAGGGTCTGCCATACTGCATAACAAATTCTCTGGTAACATAGGACTGCTCCGTAAGGGTGGAAATCTTTACTTGGACACAATGTAGACTGAAACAATAATGTGTACCGTGTCCTTCCATGGAGAAAAACATTCTACTGATGTAGAAAACCTGATATACATTAATTTATGCGCTCTGTACCCTCTGTGTGATCCATGATGTCTTCAATCTGGTACTTTGCCTCTAAACCGCTGATTTAAGGCTCAAAGATCTCCATTTTCATGCCTTAAACTCTATGCTGCTCCATTTCTGACTCTGTTGGTGAAATCTGCGCTTTTAATGGCACTGTGGAGGTTTTACAGAGTCCAAACCCTGTTCTTTTAATGCAAGTCCTGTCATGGCTCCTTCCCAGGCTTTTTTGGTGATCTTGGCCTCTGAAAGATGGTCCTTTCTGTGTTTTTTTCCGCTGTAATAAAGACTGTGAAATCATGGTGGCTTTCCCCCTCTGATAACCCCGCAAAACACGAAAACCTGTTAAGAAAACCATGCATGGAGGTGGTGGATGCAACGGGGATGACAATAATGGCCATGCAGACTAGTGGGATGGCGGAAAAGTGTAGGATTACGGAGGAAAATACAGTGGGAGGCTTGCAGAATGGTGGCGCAGAACGGAAATTTTAATGTAAAACATTAAAATTTGACCTTTGAACGCATATATACATAGGACGGGCGAGAAATACGATGAAACACGTGGAATGGGTGACGTGGCGGACCGGTCAATGGTGGGACATGCCATCAAATTGACCGTCCGATCTAGAAGGAGATCGATGGCCGGGGACATGGTGGAGGGGACACCGGACAAAGATGATATCGAGAGGAGATCGATCTACGAAAATGCATCGTAGGGCGACGATGGTGGGCCAGGGGTACGGATGCCTTGGACTAACTTTCATGCAACTTCGTGGAGCGAACACCGTCGAATGAAGAGCCCCATATCGAACGGTTTATAAGCATATCGCGCCGGGTCAAATGCCGAACGTTAACGCGCGATGGGGGGGCGGTTTTTGAACAGTGTCGGAGCCACGTGTCGGGCAGTGAGTGGAATCACCGTGAAATGGGGAAATACCCCGCCCTTCAAAAGTGGTGCGTATGGAACAAGTGTTTCCCGAACAGAACGTGACGGACCACCGGACTCCGCCGTACCGTGGTCGTCGGATCAACGGTTAAATGGACAGTGGATCTGCGATCGGGGAGGCGAACGGGTAGAATGGTGGATGCTATGGGACCGCGACGACCGTCCGATCTATACAGATTAATGGTTTTAACTGCTCCCGATATACATTTGCAATAAGCACCTTTCGCCTTGGCACCTAGTCTCGGCACTGGGTCACGTGGAGGGAAACGCTAAGGGGGCTAAGACCCAGATATGTCAACATGTGGGTTTTTTAACCTTTATCAGTGCAATTTGAGGCCAGAAAGGGTAACGGTAAAGGGAATGAGGGGTTTTTGAGACCAAACAAGGGTGTGGGTATGGTTTGAAAGAGATTTTGGGATGGTTTAGAAGGATTAGGGGAGGGATTTTGGGGTGGAAAAGAGGCCTAGAAAACTTGGGGAAAGGGATGAAATGGAAAATCTTGTAGGGGTACAAGGGGCAAAAGAAAACCTTCAGGAGCATAATTTGTCATCCTCAATGAGTCTTATTGACCTGAGAACAACAGAGGAGAATAATCAACGGGCATGAAGCATGAAGAGGCTTTCAAGGATGATGTGTTTTCAGGGGGAAATGCACTCCTTGAAGGCTCAGTAAACAACTTAGCCCCTTGCTTGCTTGTCAAGAAATTTCCGGGGGGCTAACAGTGGCTCCACATGGGGATGGCTTCTTCTTGAAGGAGTCAAGAATTCAAAAAATGACCTTTGGTGTAGGCCAGATGCCTGCTGCTTGAGCCACCTTTCTTCTTTGATTTTCAGCTGCCACAATTGTGAAGACATCAATTTAGCAGAAAAAATTTCCCAATCAATCTACCTACCCATTCTACAATCCTAACATTTTTTCTTCTAGGGTGCATTTGAACTAGCAGACCCTTAACATCTTTTTATTTTTTACAAACAAGAAAATAAACCTATTCTATTTCTACCCTTATTACTCCATGAGACCAGATTAAACTGTTGGTCTCATATGTTTCTCTACCTAATCTAATATCTGCTGGGATTAGACTGTCCAACATATTTCTTCTCTACATTCTACGACAAAAAATTAAAAACAGTCAAACTAGGATTAGACAGTGTAGTTTGTTGTGGATCCAAGGCATAAAGATAGTTGCACATGGACAGAAACTTGCATAAAACTGAAAATAAAAATTTGAAGGCTTGAAATTTGAAGTTTGAAGCATCCTTCTTTCTTAGTGACTCAAGTTTTGAGCTTGTTAGAGTCACTTTCTATCCTTCATCTCAGCTCTGATTTTGGGCTTGTTAGAGCTGATTCTTCTTTCTTCTTTGCTGGTCTATTTTTTGGGCATGTTTGAACTAGCTATCTCTACTTTCTTTGGCTCAGGTTTTGATCATATTAGAGCCAATCTTTGCACTTCAGAGGTCCATGTTTTGAGCATGTATAAACCTCTCCTTTTCTCTGTTTTTATTTTCTCTTTTTTTCTTTTTTTTTTGGAATATTTTCTCTTTTTCTTGAAAACAAACATTGCAATGGTATGTACAATGGAAATGGAAACTGGAAATTGGAAATCAGCAGAAGTAGTGTTTGAGCATCTTGCCATTGACAGGACCCCCAAACAACTCAGTACCATCTAACTCTTGTAGAAAAAAGGCATTTGGACCCACAGTGGCCTGGATGATGTAGGGACCTTGCCACAAACTGTCAAACTTGCCGTGCTTTCCTTTGTCCTCTCTCCTTGAGTCCCACTTCAGAACTTTATCTCCAACTTTGAAATCAGAGGCCTTAGTTCTTTTTTCAAACAGCTTCTTTATGTTCTCCTGCACTTTTAGAGCTCTGTTATAGACCTCTTCCCTTGTTTTCTGGAGATGGATGGTTTGATTTATCCTCCTCACCATACCGTCTTCTTCTGTTTGTATCTCGTGAACGAGTTTGGTCACTGGTATCCCAAGGCTGGTAGGGAACACTTCTTTTGTTCCATAGACAAGCTGGTATGGTGACATGCCAATGGATTTCTTCGTTGTAAGCCTATCAGCCCACAAAGCATGCACTAACTTGTTATGCCATGACTTTTTGTTCTCTTCTAACAGCTTTTTGATGATGGCCACTAGGCTCTTGTTTGATGATTCAGCTAATCCATTACCTTGAGGGTAATAGGCAGTTGAATGACTGAGTGCTATTTGATACCTGTGACAAAAAACAACCATTTTCTTGGATCCGAAAGCAGCAGCGTTATCAGTGATTATTTTCCTTGGGCAGCCAAATCAAGAGAGGATATGACCTTCTAGAAACCTAATGATGACTGAATCTATGGAATTCCTAGTAGGTATGGCCTCTATCCATTTATTGAAGTAGTCTGTGGATGTTAAGATCCATTTATGTTGTGCAGAAGAAGCAGGGTGAATTTCTCCCATGAAATCTAGGCCCCATTGCATAAAGGGACCTTCAACAGTGATGGGTTGTAGAGGTAAGGGGAGGAGTTTTCTTTTGCCTTCAAAAATCTGGCATTTGTGGCAAGCAATTATCATCTGATGGATATAATTGAAGAGTGTAAGCCAATAGTAGCTAGCTCTGAGTATTTTGTTTGCAGTGGCTTTCCAGTTCAGGTGGCCTCCACACTCTCCTGCATGGAATTATTGTTTAATCCTTTCTGCTTCAGACTCAGGCAAACATCTAAGCAATAGGCCATTTGGATTTTTCCAGTATAAGCCTTCATTCATTATGTAATAGCTCCTGGCTTTTAGCTTTAAGAAATCTAGCCTTGGTATTTGATAGTTCAAGAGGGGCATTGAGGTGTGTAAGCACATACAGAATGTCAGAATACCAAGGAGAGCTTTGAAACTTCTCCTCAACAGTGGGATCAGGTAATCCCTGCTGCTCATACAAGGCATCTACCATGTTAATGTCAAGGGCTTGTAGGTTTGATTCAGCCATTAGTTGAGCTAGGCCCTGACCTTTGATCAGTTTGGTGGGTTTTATCTCAAGGTCGTACTCTAAGATCACAACAATCCATTTTCCCATATTCCCATCTGGGTCTTGGGACAATATGTCTTTAACCACTATATTTGGCACATAGGCTATGATGTGGGAATGCAGTATGTACACCCTTAATTCTTTCAAGGCCTTAATCAGAGCATAGGCCTATTTTTCCATTATGTTGTATTTCAAGGGTGCATCCCTGAGTGCTTTGCTGAAGAAAGAAATGGGTTGTTCCATTCCCTCTGGATTTTTCTGCAGTAGGACTGCAGCTATCGTATGCTTGGAGGCAAATGAAAAAATCAGGAAATATTTTGAGAAATCTGGGCTGATTAGGACAGGAGCTTGGGTGAGTGCAAGTTTAACTGATTCAAAATATTTCTTAGCTTCAACAGTCCACTTAACTCCTACACCTTTCTTCAACATGTTAGTCATATTTCTAAGGTGTTCAGCTAAGTTGGGAATAAACCTCCTGAGGAAGTTGGTTTTCCCAATAAAGGACTGCAACTCCTTGATGTTTCTTGGGTGTGTGATTTGTAGTATTCCCTCAACTCTTTGTGGATCTATCCTAATCCCTTTCTCAGATATGATGTGGCCAAGAAGCTTACCTTCTTGCAGCCCAAATATAGTCTTTTTAGGATTTAGTGGCAGACCAAACCTTCTACATTTTTCAAACACTCTTCTCAGGTGTTCCAAGTGTTCTTCCTCAGTCTTGGAGTAGACTGTTATGTCATCCAGGTAGACGACAATTAAGTTTCCTATTTCATTTTAAAAATCTATGTCCATTGCTCTTTGGAAGGTTGCACCAGCATTCATCAGTCCAAAAGGCATCTTTACATACATAAAAGTGCCCCATGGAGTGGTAAAGGTTGTTTTGAGTTGGTCTTCTGGGATTACTAAGACTTGGTTGTAACCTGAAAAACCATCTAGCAGGGAGATCCTTTTAGAACCTACTACCCTCTGAAGAATATGTTCCATTTTTTGCAAAGGGTAATTGTTTTTGAGTGAGGCTCTATTAAGATTCCTGAAATCTATGCACAATTTGATCTCCCCTGTTTTCTTTCTCACAGCAACTAGGTTTGATACCCAATCAGAGAACCTCACAGGTATAATTATACCTGCATCATACATCTTCTTAATCTCCTTTTCTACTGCAGGAAATTGTTTTGGGTTTATTCTGCAAAGCTTTTGTCTAAAGGGCTTTTGATTTTCTTTCAAGGGTATTTTATGTTGTATGATGCTTGTGTCATAGGCCTTTAAGTCCTCATAACTCCAAGTAAACACATCAATAAATTCCTTAAATAGGTCAATGTATTTCTCTTTCATGTTTGCAGGAAGGCATTTAGCCAATTTGATCATCTTGGGTTTATCTTCAGTGCCTATGTTGCATTCCTCAATATCGGAGCCTGCATGTTCTATAGTGGGATTTTTTGCTACATCATCAAAGTCAAAAAGGTCCTCTAAAGGTGCCAGACCTCGGGGTATGCTCTTATCTTTGGTCTGCAGCACCTCTACTTCTTCAATATCTATGTTTTCACATTTTTCGTTTGGATTTCCAATCTGTTCGTTTAAAGTATTTATTTCTATGTTACAGGGTGGTTCTTCCTCATCTGAGGACTCTTCACTTAGGCAGCTACTGTCATATTTGGAGTCTGAATCGGAAAACTCAAACTCATTTCTGCCTACCAGGAAATCTTCAATCTATTTATTGCCCTCAAAGACCTGCCAATATTTTTCATTGTCCGGCACTGCGGGTCTGAATTTCGTCTAAATGATGATTTGTTGGTCACTGGGAGGCTTATAATACGAACTAGCCATGCAGGCTAATCCATTTTCAATTGCATTCTGGCTCCTAGGGACAAACACCAGCTCGTATTCTACAAAGGTTTTTAATAAATCCATAGTGTCATTCCTATATGCTCTCAGTCTAGGATGTTTCGCTGTGTATTCACCGTTCACCTATTTAATGATCAGTTCAGATTCCCCATGCACAGTTATCCTACGGGCTCCTAATTTTCTCAATAGGTTTAAGCCTAGGATAAGAGCCTCATACTCTGCAATTTTGTTTGTTCATTTGAAGTGTAGGTTACATGCATGGCTCTCTACGTAACCACTCTTTGTGTTATGTATCCACACTCCTACCCCAGCAGTTCTCTTGGTGCATGACCCATCGAAATTCATTTCCCATAAGGTTTCATTCTCGGGTTTATCTTCGTTTCGTTCTTGGTGTGGTGTATGTGTTTGTGAAGGGTGACTAATCAGCTGACTGAATTTTATTTCTGGTTCACTTTGAGTTTTTGTTTCAATGCACTGTTCAATTTTTTCTACGTCTTTCTCCTCCGAGTCTAGAGTAGCCATTATGTTAAAGTCCATGGGCTCTATTTCCTTGTTTGAATCTCTGTTTTTGGACTCTGACCCTCCTGAGGATTCATCATTACAGAGGATGAAGGAGTCAAGGTCTGTATGTACAGAGTATAAAGGTGAATTTTCAGGCTTTTCGGGGCTACTAACCAAGAACTTCATTTGTGCCTCTCTGTACAGTCTTCTAAGTTGGCCAAAGATTGGGATTGTGGCATAAGCCCCATCCATCTGCATTGTTACTTGCAGCTTGGCTCCCCATTATCTTGATAATAACATGCCATACTTAGGTGGCACATCTGCCACAACAACATCCATGACCATACACTTGGCTGGAATCTGGGTAAGGCTCACACATAGATCTTTGATCAGGCCAAGACACTTTACTCTGCTAGAGTCGAATGAATATAGGTCCTTATAGGGGCGGGTTATCTCTAGGCCTAATCTTTCCATCACCATTTTATGCATCAGGTTGTGTGATGCCCCAGAATCATGCATTGCATTGTGGAGAATCTTATTATGGATGTTGAGACTAATATAGAAGGGTGGCACTACCCCTTCCTGAAACTTTCCTTCTATCTTTGGACCAAACAGAAGGGCAGGTTGATCATCACTCAGATTTACAGTGTCACTGTTCTCACCTAAATTTAATGCTTTCAAAATTTGGCCTTTATATACATCCTGAGTGACCAGCTCAGAGAGTGGGACAGAGATTTTAATTTTTGCAATCTCACTCTCCAAATTGAAAGTGGACTGACTCTTTGGAATGTTCAACTCTATTTTGTTAGCCACAGTGGACTGATTCTCACTATGTACAGTGTTAGGAGTTGTTTTATCAGGAGTACTAACTGCATTGTTAGTACTGCTTGTTGGTTGACCTTGTTTATCAGTGTTTTGGTTGTCTTTTTCTTTGTTCTTTCCAGAACTCTCAGCTGTTGATTTGTTTCTTTCAGCAGTCACTTTAGAAGTTTTCTCAGGCCTTTTCTTGATGGTAACCTCAGAAGCTTTTGGTTTGGCAGTGTCTAGGCTCTTTTTGCTTCTAAGTTCATATTGTTCTCTGACCTGCATCATGGCATTTTCAAATCCTAACCTGTAATCTTCAGATTCTAACCATTCCTCATCCCAATATGAGGGTGAGGGCTGATCTTCTTCTATGTAACAGTTGTGGATTGAATTTTCTGTTTCAAACATGTTTATTGTGTTTCCCTCAGACTCTTCTATGATTCCCTCATCTTCATCAAGAAAGTTCTCTTGGAATGGGGGAATAACTTGCTGATCTGATTCTCTTTGTCTGTTGGGAGTGGTGTTGTTTCTTCTAAAGTTCTGGTTCTAGTTTTGATTTTTGTTTAGGTTACTAACTATGACAACCATTTTTTCCATCATTTGTTGTAGCTTTTCCATGTTTTTGGATATGCGATCATTATTGGGGACAGATGTGGAAGCTACATTGTCATCTCTATATGTTACCCTTTTCTCAGTTCTCAATCTTGCTTTTTTCTCAATCAGATTTGCCTCTACACTCACTGCCCCTTTTTGCATGTCTTCCAATGTGTTATAATCCCTCTCCCTAAGCTGGTAGGTGATGTCAGCATCCAAACCTTCAGGGTACTTTACTAAAACCATACCTAGGGGAGGTTTCATGTGTGGAGGAAGAGCATTATAAATGCTGTTAAACCTTGTAGAGTAGTCCTGGACACTCTCTCCTACGTTTCTTTTCAGGTTCTTGTATTCTGCTAGGATTTGGAGAGGGTTAGCCTTAACTTCCCATTTTTTTATGAAAGTCTGATATAAAGAAGGAAGGTCTTGGATACTATTAGGAGGTAGGCCTTTGAACCATTTCTTCACATCGCCTCCTAAGCTCTAGGCAAAGATTCTCATTTTGACTGTATCATCATCTATTTCCATGTAGTCAAAAGAATCTTCCATCCTATCTACATGGTGTTGGGCTGTGGTAGACTCTTTTGCAGTGAAGTGTGGGATTTTTTATTGATAATCATTTGGTAAGGGTACTAGAGGCTGGGGTAAAACCAGAGGTGCATACCAGGCTGCCATGATGATGTTTTGATGAGGTAAATGGTTGGCTTGAGTAGCTGGTATATGGATGATAGGGATACTATGACCAGCAGAAGACTGATGAGCATATTTAGGGTGGTAGAGCCCCAAGTTTTGAATGAAGTGAAGATCAGGAGGTGTAGATGGAGGGGTTTGTCTATTCCCAGGGTGTTTACCACTTTGAGGTGGTGAACCAGGAAGCTCAAGGTCTGGCTGGTCTAAAACACTGAATGACCTAGTTCTTGGTAAGCTGTCTTGAGTGCCTAGGTCAAAAAATGGGTCTGATAGAGCTGTAAAGTCTTCTGGTGTAGAGTTAGCTCTATGGATGTGGCTGGAAATAGTTGATTGTTTAGGTATTGGAGATCTCTTGACGATGCTCTCAGGTTTGTCAACTATTTCAGGGGGGTATGGGTTAGGATAAGCTCTTGTATGAATGGTTCTTGAAGCTAGAATGTTGTTTCTAACCAAGCAGCTTAACCCTTCTTGTTACTTCTATTGTGGTTGATGTTTTTTTGGGGGTTGGTCTCCCAGTGGAATCTAATGTGAACCGATATAATCAGCAGGCCTACTGATCACTAGTGGAGTCTTTAAATCGTTTAGGAATTATGGAGTCGATAGGTGGAGGGTTTAAGATACTTCTGGAGGGTACACTGTCCACCACAGTGCTTATGAGATGTCCCTTTTCAAGGATATCTTCACAACACAACAAACTCTAACCAAAGATTGACTGGGAGGGCTTTTACCAGATATGTCACCTCTTAAAGAGAGTGAGATCTAGAGGCTACCTGGCCCTTTCCAGACTCTGTCTAAGAGTGTGGGAGAAACACAACAAATGGTATAGAGGTTGATGTGAGAATAGGAGTGTTTAATTGCCAACCTAACCAGAGATTGTAGGTTTCTGAGGCTCTTATGATGTAGTGAGGTGAGAAATACTCAGAATTTCCCCAGCGAAGTCGCCATTATGTTGGGGTTCCCATGTTTTGGCCAGATTGGCAAGACCTGTAGAAATTAGCTGAATAAATCACTTATTAAATGGAGATTAACCTGATCATACATCAATTTCGAATTGCATGCATAACACATAATCTCTTCTATGATTAATTGTCACATGCGGAAAGAATAGAAGCGATAGCACATCAAATCATCACACACATTAACACAGTATGTATGGGGAAAGCTTATAGCTGAAAACCCCTCAGCTATTCTGTATATTAGATGGAGAGAACATGCAGCAAATACATAGTACAAACTCTTCACAAGTACTCAGTACTATCTCCCAAAGCTACACAAAAACTAGCTTGGTTTTGAACAAGTCACAGGTTCAAAACACACCCACTAATTTCCCTGCCTCTATTGCGCAGTCATGGCTGGTCTAAATAGAGATCCAAGTTCGAATCTCACTGGCTCCAATTGCGCAATTTTCATTGGTAATTTCCTCCAAGTGTGGTGAAAATCTCATGCACAACTAATGCCGCAACTGATAGCTATCTCAACCCTTTCATCTACCTCTTTCACTTGTCGCCACTGAACTGTCCATGCACTGAGTTAAACTGATGTGTTCTTTAGTTGAATAATGAGTTAATAATTAGTGAATTAATTAATATTTAATTCACCCAACTCATCTCTAGTGTATTAGCCAATTAAACTAAATACAACTAGTTGAACTAGTTAACCAGAACACCATCTCCATTAACTGTCGCATCAACTCCACCAAACTTCTGCCACTGAAGTCCTAACTGAAGTCAACCATGCATTAGCTCAACTAACCCATAGGAAAAGCGTAAATCCTTCTGGCAGCTGCATGCCCCACATCCGGGGGTCAAACTGAAGTGCTCCAAGAGAGTAAACTGAAGTTTAGAGTCCAAATATTATTAAGGGTAAATAATATTTGACTGTTCTATTTTTAGCCCGCCAGTCTAAATATAGACTTCGACCTAAATGCTAAAAATAGAGATCCATCTATTTTTACCAACATGACCAATCCTTCAAGAATAGCATACTGCAGCTCTCGGTCCATGATCCATATGTCTAAAAATAGACTTTTCGACAAAAATCACATGTGTGGTCCCCACCTAGTTTAGGTGATCAATCTCCAACTAGGATCAGGAAAGATGTTTCAGGAGGCCTCCTTCACTATTTCTTGTTGCCATTTTCAACACTCCCTCTCAACAAGAAAGGATTGTCATTGCATGCGACATGCAACTCCATGCATTCGCCCTGCAACCTCCACAAGCGCCATGCAACTCCATGCATCTGCTCTGCAACTCCTCTGAAACTGAATAGGCTCCAAACAACTCAATCAGTCTTGATGCATCTAGCATCTATCATCAAAGTCTTCGACTTCTGCTTGGCCAACTGCACATGTCATCAGGAACCACTGCGTTGTTGAACTCTTACACCCATGCACTCTTGCACTTGCTGTCAACTCTGATCCGTGCTCCAGTATCCGACACTGTCACTTTGATCTGCCTGCATCACTCCAACTGATCTTGCTACTGCTGCGCTGTGGGCACCTCGTAGCCAGGGGTTCAACTCATGAGATCCACACCATCTCATGAATCCTGCCGAGAAATCTCCTCTTGGGATTAATCATGCATGTCGCCCCACCTCTCACCTGGTGGTATAGCTGCATGCACTCCCTCTGCCCATCTGGCACGAAATTTCTCTGCATGAGTGGTTTCTTCCACTCCATGATCCTCTTCTTGTGGCTGCTCCACATCCCGAGGTTCACTTTCACCTGCATGCAAAACTTGCTCCCTCTCAAGCTTCAGTTGCATGTCTTTCTCGCCTGCATGCAACACTTGCTCCCTCTCAAGCTTCAGTTGCATGTCTTTCTCTCCTGCATGCAACACTTGCTCCCTCTCAAGCTTCAGTTGCATGTCTTCCTTCCGCTTCCCAACAGTAGGAAGCTCCGTAGACATCCCATCTACTTCAATTATGTAGATATTCTTTGCTCGAATCCCAACCTTCTTGACTTGTCCCGTTGCCTTGTGCCGAAGGAAAAATTTTCCTTCTCTAAAGACAACTTCATACCCTTTATCCTCTAACATTGCGACTGAGATCAGATTCTTTGTTAGACCTGGTACATGCAATACATCTTGTAAAAGAATGAGTTTACCTGACTCCCTCTGAAAGGTTATGGTACCAATGTCGGTCGCATTGTATCGTCCACCATCGCCCAACTCAACATGCATCTGGAGACCTTTCTCCACCAAGTCACTGAAAAGATTTGCATCTCCCGTCATGTGAAAGGAAGCGCCACTATCAATATACCACCTCGATCCCAATGCACTAGACAACATGCATGCGATCAATGAGAATTCCAGCTCAAATTGCGAGGCAAGAGCCTCACCAGCTGCAGATCCAGCAGCCTGCTTGTTCTTCTTCTTCTTGGGGCAATTCGTGGCGTAATGTCCATGATCGTGACAGTGAAAACACTTCACTTTGGACATGTCACGCTCTTTACCATCCACACCGGATTGAGAAGCCTTCTCCTTTCCCTTCCCCTTCCTTGCTTTGGCAGCCAAAGCGCAGTCTTCTTCATCAGATACCTTTGATGAAGATCCGTCCCTGGTAGTCCTCCTGATCTCCTCTTGCATGAGATCCGACCACAGTCGCTCCCATCCCGGCAAATTCTCCCGACCATTTACACTGTCCTGATAGGAGTGCCAAGCCTTCGGAAGACCAAGGAGAGCCAGGTCAACCAAGTCCTCATCTTCGACAGTCACCCCCACACTTCCCAGCTCATCTCTGCACTGAGTGAACTTCGTGAGGTATTGGGCGATACTGTCGCCTTTCTCCATCTTGATGTTCCTGAGTCTATCTTTGAGCGCCAGCTTCCTTTGGTCGCTCTTGCTTTGGTATAGATCCATCAAAGCTTTCCACATTAAATATGGAGAAGCCTTTCCATGCAGGCTGGATACAATGTGATCCTTTACGCCCTCCAACAGGATCCTTCGACATTTTGCTTGTTTCTTTCGCCAGGCTTCCACAACAGCAACATCATTAGAAGTAGGCTTTGGAATCTCTTTCTCCATGAATTCCAACAGCCCATTATCATCTAATACAGCCTCCATGCAGTCCTTCCATGCAACATAATTCGAACTTCCTTCCAAGGCATATTCGAGTCGCAAACCGTTGAAAGACATTTTCGCCGCGGCACCAAGAACACAAATCTGCAAATTCGAATTTCACCACCAGCTGATAACTCAATCGCTTCCGATCTACACTTGAGAACAAATTATTTCCAAATCAGATATTGACTGCATGGGCTTTTACCAGACCTTTCACTTTCCAAAGAAAGATGAATCCGGAGGCTATCTGGCCCGTATGCAGGCTCTGTCCGAGGAAATAAGTTTGCAATCACCGTAATAGATCTCGACAATTAATATCGCTCCGATACCATGTAGAAATTTTCTGAATAAATCACTTATTCAATGGATATTAACCTGATCACACATCAATTTCGAATTGCATGCATAACACATAATCTCTTCTACAATTAATTGTCACATGTGGAAAGAATAGAAGCGACAGAACATCAATTCATCACACACATTAACACAGTATGTATGGGGAAAGATTATAGCTGAAAACCCCTCAGCTATTCTGTATATTAGATGGAGAGAACATGCAGCAATTACATAGTACAAACTCCTCACAAGTACTCAGTACTATCTCCCAAAGCTACACAAAAACTAGCTTGGTTTTGAACAAGTCACAGGTTCAAAACACACCCACTAATTTCCCTGCCTCTATTGCGCAGTTAAGGCTGGTCTAAATAGAGATCCAAGTTCGAATCTCACTGGATCCAACTGCGCAATTTTCATTGGTAATTTCCTCCAAGTGTGGTGCAAATCTCATGCACAACTAATGTCACAACTGATAGCTATATCAACCCTTTCATCTACCTCTTTCACTTGCCGCCACTGAACTGTCCATGCACTGAGTTAAACTGATGTGTTCTTTAGTTGAATAATGAGTTAATAATTAGTGAATTAATTAATATTTAATTCACCCAACTCATCTCTAGTGTATTAGCCAGTTAAACTAAATAAAACTAGTTCAACTAGTTAACCAGAACACCATCTCCATTAACTGTCGCATCAACTCCACCAAACTTCTGCCACTGAAGTCCTAACTGAAGTCAACCATGAATTAGCTCAACTAACCCATAGGAAAAGTGTAAATCCTTCTGGCAGCTACATGCCCCACATCCGGGGGTCAAACTGAAGTGCTCCAAGAGAGTAAACTGAAGTTTAGAGTCCAAATATTATTAAGGGTAAATAATATTTGACTTCCCTATTTTTAGGATAGGCAGTCTAAAAATAGACTTCGACCTATAGGTCAAAAAAATAGAGGTCCATCTATTTTTACCAACATGACCAATACTCCAAGAATAACATACTGCAACCCCTAGACCATGCTCCATATGTCTAAAATTAGACATAGTCTAAAAATAGACTTTTCGACAAAAATCACATGTGTGGTCCCCACCTAGTTTAGGTGATCAATCTCCAACTAGGATCAGGAAAGATGTTTCAGGAGGCCTCCTTCACTGTTTCTTGTTGCCATTTTCAACAAGACCAAAAGATGAGACAACATAAAACCACTTTTAGACCTTAGGATCTAGCCCTCCTGGGTCCAGAGAGGGATCTCTCTATGATATATCAAAGGTATATGACTTATAAGCTCAGAGGTTAAGATATTAGGCTAGTTATAGGCACAGGGTTTGTTTGTTTGATTGTTTGTTTGGTTTCTAGTCATCAGGAAAGAAGGGTTCAATGTAAGACAAGGATGAGCAAAGAGGATTTAGGCAGAGGTGAAGTATTCCAAGGGGCATTCAAAACCATTGGGAAATGGAGTCAGAAAAGGGTTTACTTGCTATTCAATGTGCAGGCTTTTAGTTGGGCTAGTCATCTAAAAAATTGGATCTTAAAGATGATATTGTGGTATGGAATGGCAAGGGAGGATGAGACAATGAAGATTTAAAACACAAAGTTAAAGACCTGAGATCAGAGAGAGACTTTGAACTCTCAATGCTTCGGCCTCCAGCTTGAGGGATCTTAGAAAGGCCAACTGGTCGTACAAGGATCCTAGTGGACAGGGCTAACTCTAATCCCCAGTGTTCACAAATCTTCCAGCTAAATCCTAATAAGAACATCTAAGAATAGATTCATTTAATTCATACATCAGCTAGCAGGCAATAACATCCACTGCACTGGTTAAATCAACTGAAATCAATTCTTAGATAGCACATTTAGTAGAAAACATCAAAGGCAAGGAGAGCAGAAACATAGGGTACCTAACAAGGGCAAATCCTATGCCATATTTCTGATGCAAGCCAGTAGAAATGAAATGAAATGAAATGTAAGTTAAACACAAATACAAAGATAGAAAAACATCACCACTGCTTTAGATCAGGATCCAAAGAAATGTGCTTGTCATATTAAAAAGCAACACCAGTCAAGTACAACATTGCCAATAGCTGGATACTCAGTCAGAAAACATCTTCCTTAGCCTATCTTACTACTTTACACAGAGACTATGTCTCAAAAGAAACAGCTTGCGATTCTCTAATAACTAATCAACAACCTTTACAATGAGTTCTTCATGAATTTTATAGCTGAAGTGGAGCAGAGAAGGTAGGTAAAACACTAAATGAAGCATTAAACTCATAAAAGAAAGAGGGTTGAAGCCCATTCTATTTAAACCCCGTGCATTTATCTCTGGCACTCTTTGGGTGAAAGTGTGGTCTTGTCCATGCTTCCATTTACTCCGGGCATGTCTCTGATGTACTCTGTTGCAACATTCTGTAGTAATTTTGGTGAATAAACAAAAAGGTAAATAAATGATGCTAGGGTCTGCCATACTGTGAATCAAATGCTTTGGTAGCATAGGGCGGTTCCGTCAGGGTGGAAATCTTTACTTGGACATAATGTAGATTGAAACAATAATGTGTACCGTGTCTTTTCATGGAGAAAAAGATTCTGTTGATGTAGAAAACCTGATATACATTGATTTATGCGCTCTGTACCCTCTGTATGATCCATGATGTCTTCAATCTAGTAATTTGCCTCTAAACCACTGAGTTAAGGCTCAAAGATCTTCATTTTCGTGCCTTAAACTCTCTGCTGCTCCATTTCCTGTCTCTATCGGTGAAATCTGCTCTTTAATGGCGCCGGAGAGGTTTCGCAGAGTTTAGACTCTGTCCTTTGATGAAATTTAGGATGCAGACACCTTTCCGGACATTTTTCTGTAAAATCAGGCTCTAAATTCAGCTCCTTCTGTGCACTGTTCCTTTACAATAGCGCATATGAATCATGGTGGTTTTACGCCTGCCTGTAACCCTACAAAACACAAAAACAAATTAAGAAAACCGTGCATGGGGAGGGTGGTGTGGATGACTGCGGAAACGGCGACGTGACACGGTGGACGACGATGCATGCAGAGGATACTATGGAGGAAAAACGTGTAGCAGTGAGAAATGCATTGGGCGACGTCGAAATAGCAATTCCAATGAAAAACTTTAAAACTTTGACCTTGGAATGAAATTATATAGGGGACAGACGAGAAACGACGAACACACGTGGAAAAATGACGTGGCGATACGGGGTTAATGGGCAGGCGTGCATTTAATATGGGTCGTCCGATTTCCGGCGGAGATCGACGGTGGAAAACACGTCGGAGGACAGTGGGCCAGGGGTACGGATGCCTTGGGTTATCCTCCGCGCAACTTGATGGAGCGATCACCGTTGTATGGAGAGCTTTGGATCGGATGGCGTACGTGCATATCGCGCTAGGTTTTCTACCGAACAATAATGCGCGATGGGCGGGCGGTTTTCAAACAGTGTCGCTGCCACGCATCGTTTAATGAGTGGAATCGCTGCGAAATAAGAAATACCGCCAGCCCTCCAAAGGTGGTGCGATGGAAACCGGTGGTTTCTAAATAGTGCGCGGGCGGGGACCACCGGGACGGGCGTACTGTGA
>JAXQQM020091383.1:0-40772 GCA_034641835.2 Pinus albicaulis | reverse complement strand
ACAAACATCCTTTAGTCTTCCTATTAAGCACATTACATCCAAAAAGATGTTAATTAATGTGAGAAAAGATGAAATTATAGGTTGGAGGATAGAAAAATGGGCCTTATCATATACCTATTGATGGAGCCCATCACCATGTTTTATTTTAAACCATATAATTCATTTTTGTTTTCTCTTTATGAGAGAGAAATTTGTTGCACTTGGTCCCATAATTTTCATATATCATGTTTCATTTCTTCCTCTTATTCATGTGTCATAGTAGAGATATTTTTGTTGTCTTACTGGGTGTATTCATTTTTTTGTTGCAAGGCATCTTTGAACTAAATAATGATATATGTGCTTCAATATTCCATTTGAATCACTTCAAACTATTTTTTCAAACAAAATTCATGTAAATTTAAAAAAATACACACCCTTCTTTATTTTTGGAGCTTGACCTTGAAATTGTTGTATCTCTATAATTTCAACCTCCCAAGGTTTGAAATTGAATATTTTGGTAGCAATATGCTTCTTGTTTCGAACCCCACCAGTTAAACTGAGATTGGATTATTCAAGATAAAGTTATGATAATTCTCCCACAATAACCTAATTATGGACTAGTTTAATATATCAAACTTGTACAAGATGCCACATGTCAATGTATTAACCTTTTTCCATAAACATCATACTGAGGAAGCCAAAGTCTGTGAAATTTCCATCACATTTTACGAAATTCAATTTTGATGTTTGAAGAGAAACTTATGATGATTTTCCCTAGAACACCTATTTGCAATTGAATTTTGGAGCATACAAAAACCCTAACTTCCTCATACTATATCTTTGAAAATATAACGAACCAAGGTCTGAAATTACATTCATATGTTCATAAAAAAATTTCCTCCACGTGATAGAAATTTTAGCTTTTGAAGCCTCACATAAAAAAATTATAGCAAAAAATTGACAATGACCTCTTTTAAGTAGCAAAACCCTAATATTCATAGCTCAGATACCAAATGTTATGTAACCAGATCACAAAACAAAAGAAAATATAGATCAACGACTTGAACATAAAAATCTTCAATGGGGAAACCTCTTTTTACATCACATAAATGAACAATTCTTGGATTATTCAAATGATAATACCTCGTTTCTATATATAGGAGTATAAAGGTTCAAAATATAATTAGGGCCTACATAACAATAATAATGTAAGGGCTCAAAATTAACAATAGTGGGTTTCTATGGAGCACAAAAATAGAAATATGGGAGTTACACTAGTATTATAAGAATGCGACACTCTGATAAACCATATTGCATTTTGATTCCTTCTGAAAGACACTTGATTATGAAAGAATCAAGTATTTTTGTTTCCTTTAGCCACCCACGTCACCCTACTCTTTATACACCATTCCTCTTCTTGTGACTTGAATATTTGCTTCTTTATTTATACAAGATCTAGTAGATTCTTTGTTTTGGAAGTAGAGAAATATCCTAGAACCTTTAGATTTTCTAGATACTTTATCACCATATCCATCAAGATCAATTTCCGCATCAATGCTTTTTTCTTATCCCTTACCCAAATGCTAACATCTTTCTTCAACTCTTTAAGATTGCAATAGACTGCGTCTATGCATGAAACCCCACACTTCGGATCTGTAGTGAGCCATGTATCTTGGAAAAAAACTTCAAAAGTTTTCTCCTCAAGCCAAAATTGGTTAAACTTGAAAGGATAGGCTTGCTTCGAAATTTCCTCAGATAATTCCAAAAAAATGGAAGTGGTCAGATAAAAAAGAAGGGAGGGTCCATAAAGCCAAATTCTCCATACTACCAATCGAAACTGATTGTACAACTAAATGATCCAATATTTTAGAAATATCCTTTCTTCCCGAACGCCTATTCTTCCATGTAGGGCCAATTTTGGAGACCTGATATCCATCAATAATTTTGAAGCGAGTAAATCCTTAAAAACCAACCCCAAATTTTCCTCTCTATTTAGTCCCAAGATCTCATCCTTTTCCATAGTAAAATTGAGGTCACCTTCTAGAATCAAAGAACTAAGGTCCATTAAACTCCTGGCTTCATTGTGATCCTAATACCTTTTTCTGACAGAGAATGAGGCATATATATTAAGGACATGAAAGTTCACATTTGATTCTCAACGAAAATCTGTTAATATAATTCCTACATTAGAATTAAAAGCTATAAAATTAACGACATTAGGTGTTATCACCCAACAAAAGTTCACCAAGCCATTTCTTACTAGGTTAATGAAAATACACCATGTAGGATGGACTTACCATGGAAAAACCCACTTTCACCATGGGAATAATTTAGTGAACGATTTTCCTAAATTATTTCTCATTAAAATATTAAAACTCTATGAGAATATTTAAATAAATTATTATTTATTTAATATTCTCTAGAAATAATTATTAAATCATTGTTTGATGATTATTTCTTATCACTTTTCACTTAGTCACCTTGGAATAATTAAATAAATCATTTTTTATTTATTATTTGTTATTTATTCTGTATTTTCCTTATGAAATAATTGTTAAATCATTATTTAATAATTATTTCAAATTCATATTTTTCTTAATCCTCATAAAGTGATTAATAAATAATTTTTTATTTGTTAATTACTTCAACCACTTTCTAAATACAAATATTTGACCATTTTCAATATCTTTTCCATCTCAAAAAATATAATAAAGTATTCATAAGGACTACATTTTGATTTAATCAATAACATTTTATTATTTTCTAACTCTTAATCTATACCAATGTTTTGTTATAAATAGAGGGTTTTCTCTCCATTCTTCACCATGACCATTTTTATCGTCCCCATTGCCGTCTCATAGCATTTGAGCTCCCACTTGAATTCACACATCCTTTGTTTTCATTTTTCTCATCACATACCAGTTATTGAGAGAGAGAAGTACATTGTTGAAACTCAAGGTCAACACTGACCCATCCCATGGAGGGGGATCTACAAACCCAATTTTGTAATGATTCATCACCAGGTGTATTATTCTTGATTAATAAAATTGATATTCATATTATCCATTGGGTTGTTGCATTTATATTTCTTTTGTAATATGATTCTATTTGTATTCCATATGTTTATGCAGGGTTTTTATAATGTTTTGTTGCAGATATGAAGCATAGACACAACCATATTTTGTTGTTAGAGTTATAAGTCACCTATAATTTAAGTGAATGGATTTTCTCTCACTTGTATAAATACTTCATACTAACAAATGGTGACTCCAATAGTGTAGAAATTCGGAACCTTTGTGACTTTTGTTTCAACTATTTTCAATGTATTTCCATATTTTTTCCTTCTCTAAGTTTTTATTTTTAGATTTCCTTTCTTTTCTAGAAATTTCTTGCTTATGTTGGGTTTTCGTGACTTTTTCGCAAATTACAGGTACCATTCACGTAGGAGACGACACAATCTAAGTTAGATCTATCGAGCAGAATATTTGGGAGTAGAGGGAACTTTTGGCCCCAAAATTGTGCCCCCCAATGCACTTTTAAGGTCATTATCTGCATTCGGGCACATTTTTCAGGTTATAACCTGTGCGCTACATTTTCTCCAGAAAATTTTCAGTTTTTTCAATTTTTGTTGAGACTGTTGCTTATGTGATGGGAAGGGATTTTGTTCTTTTCTAAGTCACCTCTAGGTCTGGTTCCACTTAGTATTTTTCTCATTGAGGAAGGGAAATCCCCCTTCGGTTTAATGTATAGCCCTATCATTTAGGAAGAGAATTGCTAAGTTGAGGAGTCTAGTGTGCATCATTTTCAGCCACTATTTTTCTGTACTTTCCCCCCCTATTTTGCAATAATTTTAGACAAGTTTCTATAGCAGTCCAATCACTTTATAATATTGTTTCTTACTTTCCTTTATGATCCCCATATGCATCCTCCCATTTTCAGCCTATTGCTTTTTGTTTTCAAGCATTTCCACTTTTGTTTTTTATTGGTTTTATGAATCAATTTTAGTAGATTTTTTCCTTTAGATCCTAGTCCCTTGGAAAATAGACCTCTTGGTCATTTTTTTTGTCTATAAGTTTCTTTTTTGCCATCATTTATCTTGTTTCTTGATTTTATTCTTGGGTGGGGTATTTTGTGCTTCAGTTTGTTGGTCATTTTACTATTCATTTTTAATATTATTTACAGTTCATGCACTTTATTTTCAGTAGCATTGGCATCATCAAAACATCCTTAATTAACTCATCCAATTGATACAATTCACACACACACACCTTAAGAAAACATGAGCTTGGTTATAATCGCCAAGAAAAGAATTGAAACACTCCATAATAATAATAGCTTAACTCACATAGATTAAGCCCACTTGGGTACTAGGGCCAAAATAATGTTTGTAGTTAGTGTAGGATCAGTGGGATGGGCTTCCAATAAAACCCATTGATCGCTTACATTGAGACATAGGAAATTGAAATTTTATGGAGCATAAAATCCTTCACCATCCCACGGTCCAAAGTCGGAGCATGTCAAAAACCTGATTCAAAGAGGATTAGACTAGGTCATAGTGCAAGGAGTTCTCCATGAGGCTTCCCAATTCGTGGTAAGAAATCTTGTGTCATGGCTAATCACCAAGAATATCAATACGTGAAGCTCAAGTAAAAAGTCTCTTGGATCGTCAACTAAAACCATAAATCTAGGACTTGTTTTATGATTTAGATCACTTTTAGGCTAGAGGCCATTTTTTCCTTGATAAGATGTGTTTTCTTAAATTAGAGTAGCATATCATAATAGTTAGTTTACGCTATTTCACTAGGTGTTTTATTCTTATTTTTTACTTTTTTCTCCTATCATCACTCTTTAGCCTCTTGAGTCATCTTTGTCTTCACACTATTGTGCCCCCTAAGCATTTTTCATAGAGACTTCGTGGCCTTTTCCCCCAGTTTCCTTTAGGAAATTCTCTCACCCCTACTCATCGAATTAGGATCCATCCTCCTATTCCTCCATTGATTCTGTATACAAACTCTAGTTCTTCTAATTCTTCTCATTATTCCTCTGATTTTGCATCTTCCTAACCCCACATCACCACCATGTCAAGCACTAATGTGGGTGGTGGAAACGCAAGTGGTAACCAAGGTCATAACCAAGGTAACCCCACAGGTAGAACCTCTTCCTGTTTTTCCTCTAATCCTCCATTTCTTCCCTATATGGCTGGTTTGATCCTTCCTAATTTAAGCCAACTCATCAATGATCCCATTCTCCATAGCCAAAATTAGCCTTCCATGCCAACCAAACTTACCTCAGACATTCCCAAGTTTGAAGGTAATCCTAGAGAAGGCCCCACCAATCATGTTCTCTCTTTCCACATGTGTTGTTAATCAAATTCCATTACTGAGGACTTCATTCATCTTTGTCTCTTCCAAGTGCTATGTCGTCCAACCACATGCCTCTCATTCCACCTTTGTGACTCTTTCCAATGTTTTTCTTTCGTGTTTCCGATTACCTCTTCGATATGATATTGATAATAGAATATTGACCTCTTTTCGCCAAATTTATACCACCCTCCATTTTGACCATGTACAAGAATGGCGCAAAAGGAGGAGCCTTTGCAAAGCACCTAAGTTTGAAGACCATGAGTATCTGGTTTTTTTCTTGAGAACCCTTTTTTCCCCCATAGGGAAATATGTCGCTTCTCACTTCCCTTATACTGAGGAAGAAGCCCTCCATTTTTGGGTATATGTTATATTCTTTCCACGACTAGTCATGTGCCCCCTTCTATGTTGCGCTGGGCATAGCAAGGGGGGTGGCAGTGCCCCAGGAAAATTTTTTTGGACCCTATTTTTCGGTGAGTGGATCCGCCCATGGTTTTGTGCATGGTTTTGCACATGGTTTTGGGGCATGATGGTTTTAGGCCCTTGGTATTTTGTAGATATAGTCAATGGATTGGGGTTTATGTATGCTTCCGCATGTATATATATGTGTTGTAACACTAAAAGGAAGATAATGAAAAATCAAGCTGGTCATCTTGACTTGGGATCCAAGGGAAAATCTCTCTGTATATCTATTTTAAGTTTTATGCTCTCGCTATTGTTTACTTTATGTTTTTGATATTTGTTTGTAGATCATTTCTGTACAAGGTTAAAACCTACATCCATATATCCTTGAAATATGATCTGATCTATGCATATTTAGGTTATCTTTATAATTTCCTCCTTGATCTGCCTTGAATTAGTGTTACTTCTACACTGAGGGCATCTCACGCCACTAACGGTATCATTGTATCCATTTCCCACCCTCATCCATCACCATATTTTCAACCTTCTATGAGATATGGTCAACCCTAGGGTCACCAATTTCACTTACACATATCCTCCTATTGATCCTTCCTGAGTCAACTCTTACCAACATACAATCACATCATATGTATTTCCCCATTTGCATCAATCGATGCCAAGGCCAACTGTTTCTCAATCTGGTTACAAAAATGTTGTCGTGAATCCTTATTATTCATATGCATCGCCTAGTGCTTTAGCCTAAGCGACACATGCACCTCAACCTTCCATGCCTCCACCTCCTCTGCCTCAGCAGCAAAAACCTCCATAGAATCAAGTGTATGCTCAGAAGAGTGCTAACAATATCCCTAACCAAAAGTGAAGGAATAAGGGGAAGGGTAGCAAAAAAAATAACCTCAAGGTAACCAAGACAACCAAGGTAGAAAACCTAATGCTAATAGGGGTGACTAGTCTAATCCCACAAACCAACAAAAGGGTGGCCAGCCCAAGCATAACAAGGCTCTTAGAACTAATAAACCTTGTGATTTATACAGGATTTATGGTCATTATACTCATGAATGTCCCCTTTTACATCAAATGTGTTAGGAATGGCGAGCTCAATAAGTTGCTTCTAGAGGACCCAACCCATGGCTCCACCTCCCCCTCCTTCCTCACATTCGTAAGAGTTTAGGAATACATTCCCTCATCAAGGATATGTGGCTCAAAAAATACCTAGCATCCCCCAACCCCCCAACCTTCAGAATATTGAAAATATAATTACCATATTCTTATGATGAATTCTGAAGAAATCAACCTCCATACTCGGTTGCAATAGTATGACAATCCTCTCGATAAGTCAACAATTGATTCCCAAACCAAAGTTTCCACTGAGCCCCCATCATCACCAAATTGTACCTTATATATCCCTCATCATAAGGTAGAGTTTCACCCTAATATCACCAAAGGTCCATTATGTTGAAATTCCACTTCTTCTAAAGCCACCCATATGCATAGCATAGTAGTTCCAGCGCTAGAATTCCTCCAAACGTGCCCATCCTAACGTAAAGCTATAATATCTACTCTAATAACTATGGTTCCCTTTGGTGATTTTTTGGTCATATTTGATGTTGATAAATTGGAACTTCATCTGTTTCCTTTCAGATACTAGTCTCAATAAAAAATTCCACAATTCAATGGTATATTATCGACAAACGCGTCTCTACCTTTGTGATGGATGCTAGTGTCTAGAAGCAACTTGTTTCCACTAACCTGTCACCATCCACTATCACTATACATGATTGGGAATGTAACCCATCATAACCCCTCGATTTATATCATAACTTCCCCATCACTATTTTTGGAAACACAATCTTGATTGATATCAAATTCCTCGATGCCCCTTTAGATAATAACATTTTTCTAGGTCATAGATACACATACGCCATGTTAGCTATCACATCCTCTATATTTCGCAAGATGTATTTTCCTCATAATGGAAAGATCATAACTATAAATTATTTGACTTATTATGACCCTCAATTGTACTCCTCTCCTTAGACCAACATATCATCAACCACTGGCAATAAGAAAAACCCTACCCTTACCAATATTTCCTCTGGAGTCTATAAAGATTCCATGATTCTTGGAGCTTATTATGGCCCATGACCTACTCCTTTTGAGCCTAGTTATTTGAGTGTTTGAATGCTTCAAGCATCATAGGTCGTGGGCAAGCTATTTGGTACATCTTCCCAACATCCATCTCCTTCGCAACCCCCCACTCAAGACTCAAGTCCTCCTTTAGGAAAAATTCTTCCAAGCCAATTCTCTTTGTTTGGTATCCCTCTATGTATTTTCTAAGTAGGAACGACTCCCCCAAGTCATTCCAATCTAGGAGAAGTTCCTCTTGGTCAGTACCCATTCAGTTAGATACATTTCTTATTCCCACCACTAGGAATATTTTCTACTCCTATAAGGGCTATGTTGAGTCCTCCTAACATCACCTTAGGTATCTCAGTATAATCTATTCATCCTCCTGCAAACACTCTACTCAACCAACTTAACCCTTATACAACTTTGACCTCGCTCCAACTAGTTCCTACCACCCCTTCCTTTGCTTCAGTTGAGCAATAACCTCAATAGGAATGCACTCTTATTGTGAAAGCATCTAGTGACGGGGGGGAATTCCAGAAAAAGGGAAACAAAGACAAGGTAACCAAATCAACTCCATACCTCCTAAATCACCAAATTCTTCTCCTCTATGTGCTTTTTGTGATGTTGTTGGGCATGCCACCAATATTTTTCTTAAGCTCTCTCATATTAAGAATGTGGTCTCTGATACTTTTACTGACCCTAACATTCATGAGGTCCATGCTACCTTAATTGAGCCCTCCAAGAAGAACAAATCCTTACGCATGAACCACCTGTTGACAATGTTAGAAATTCGTCAACCAAGGGGGTCTCCTCAATGTGAAGCCGAAATTAGACCTCACACTATTAGGAATAGTAGCCTCATCCATAATATGACACATATGTCATTTACTTAAAGATATGATTTGGATTTAACTATCAGCATGGGGGATAAGTGAAAATTACCTTTCAAATGAGCAAGCGAGTGTACCTTGTGACCGTTTGATTGCATATGTATTAAGGTTATTTCAGTGTGAAGGGGGAACATAGTGAACCTCTAAGAGTGAATTAATATTAATACCCTAATGGAGACACACATTAAGGAGAAAGCCTTGTCTAACATCAAGAAAAATAGTTCACAAGGATGTGATGATCATTATAACATTACAACAAATTTCCAATAAGAAGCACCAAAGTCATCAAAATAGTTCAATTCCTAAAGTATTGATGAAATCAAACATGAACCATAAACATTCAAAGAATAGTCATATAAAAATTCAAAATCCATGTGTGAAAACCTTCTAGCCTGAAAGGCTTCAATATTAAGAAAAAGTCCCAAGATATATAAATAAAATGAACACATCTAGCTCCAATAGTGGAGCGTTAGAGCCAGTATTTGCTCCCCAAAAGTACTAATTTTGTCTCTCTAATGGATTGTGGGAGAAGAGATGGTTAATAGTCTTTTACATGAGGAATGAGGATCTATTTATAACTTGAGGAATGACCTTTCACATCCTCATGACTACTGAAATTCCAACTTCTACAACCTTTGGAGTTCCAAATGACTTTTGGAATTACATATGACTTTTGATATTAAATGTATTTTGGACTTCCGTGACTCTTTAGTTCATACATGATTCTTGGAATTCCAATTATTAAAATTTTACAATGATTACAATAATACATCATGACATCCACATCATCATATGATGAGATTTGACATGTCACTATATTTTATGACTCGCACTAATAATGATCGCTGACATCAAGTTTCTCTAGTGGTGACATGACTACCACTTGTGTCTTTGTTTCTTCACGTATCTTCAATTCATTGATTTCCTCACCCTCAAAAGGGTATTTGATGTGATGGAGTCTTGGGGTGCTTTTATCATCAATATTCAAGTGTTTTCTTCATTATTTAGATCCTTCCTTTGTTTGTTCCCTTTGTTTGATCTTCCTCATGTGTGCTTTCCATGATGTTTTTGTAATACATAAATCTGCAATAAATCATGAAAAGCAACCATCAGTCTGAAGATCTCCTATTCTACCATGTTTTATGCATATTTTTATGTTCATTTCTTTTCAGTGCGCTCAAGATGGAAAAAGGGGGCTTTTGGGCACATGGGCACACTTTTAAAGGATGAAGGACTGAAGGGGAAAGGATTCATAGCTTCGGCATGTGCTCATGCGCTCAAGAGAGAGAGAAATTCAAGGGAGGGTGCATGGTGCAATTCTGAAGGACAAAGGGGAAGGCTTCAGGCTTCCTGAATGTCTTATGCGCTCAAGGGAGAGAAAGAGGTTGCAGGGCGCACTCTTAAAGGCTGAAGGATGAGGCTTCATGCCTTCAGAGTGTGCTCATGTGCTCAAGAAACCAAGAGGTTGCAAGGAGTAAGTCCGAAGGCTGAAGGAGGAATCTTAGTGGCTTCGTGATGTTCTCATGCACTCAAGGAGGGTGCATTCCTTCGGGTCAAAGGAGTGATATCAAGGATGACGTATTCCTTTAGGTCAAAGGAGTGATCTCAAAGAGGGTGCATTCCTTCAAGTTGAAGGAGTGCGCTAAAGGAGACAAAATAGGGCACATGGCGCAAGTCTGAAGGTTGAGTGGTGAGGGTTCATGCCTTAAGAGTGCGCTCATGTGCTCAAGAGACCAAAGAGGGCACATGGTGCAAGTTCGAAGGCTGAAGAGAAGAGATTCATGCCTTCGGAGTGCGCTCATGCGATTAAAGGGTCTGGAGGGTGCACGGTGCATCAGGAAAGGTTGAAGGTGAAGCTTAATGCCTTCTAGGTTCATGCATACACTCAAAGAGGGTGTACTTCTTCGAGTGAAAGAAGTGCTATCAATGAAGACTTAGCTTTTCAACAGGGCGTAGTTCAAAACAAGGAAGGGGAAAATTCTTAATGAGTGCGTCAACACTTTCGAAGTGTGCAGGGTGCACTTCAAAACAACGAAGGATTCCTAATAAAGGCTTCAGAGTGTTCTCATGTACTCTTTGCCTCAATGGGTTTTCTTTGAAACCAAAATTTTTCTAAGTCTGGGAGATAGCACAAGGGGCGATCATGATGAGTTTAAACGTAAGAACATGTGTGAATAAAAATTGTTATCACCAAAATATGATCATCTAGCCATTTCTAACTAGGAATATTGAAATACACAATGTAAGTTTAATTATGCCATAGTATAATCACTTTCACTATATAAAATAATTTAATAAACCACTTTTATTAAGTTATTTTCTAATTAAAATTAAAAAAACCCCATGAGAATAATTGAATAAATCATTATTTATTTAATTTTCTCTGGGAATAATTATTAAATCATTGTTTGATAATTATTCCTTGTCACATTTGAAAAAATCACTATTTATTTTTTTTTCCTCAACTCCATTCTTGGAATAAATGTTAAATCACTATTTAATAACTATTTCATTTTCACACCTTTATAATTATTCACGAAAAAATTAATACATCATTTTATATGTTAATTATTTCTAAATAAAGATATTGACCATTTTGAATATCTTTTCTCTCTCCAAAAATATAATAAGGTATTCCTAATGGTTAGGTCTATATTTTGGTCAATAATATTTTATTATTCTCCATTTTCAAGATCAACCCAATACTTTGCTATAAATAAAATGGTTTTTCATTCATTCTTCACCATGATCATTATCATCGTCATCATTATCCTCTCCATACTTTTGAGCTCCCAGTAGAGTTCTACATATTGTTTGGGTTTTCACATATTGACAGAGGAATATCTGATACTGAAGGGTCAAGGACATAAAACGACCCATCCCACAGAGGGGGATTTACGTCCCTTTTGTATATATCCTTCACTAGGTGATATTAATCAAAGATTTATTCTTTCAAATGATTTTCCAGAATTGAGTTATTGCATTGGATTTATTTAGTTGTTTATTATTTTAGATCACATACATCTATTTTTCTACAGGTTTTTGTCACATTCTTATTTCATATCTGAAGTATAAGCGACCAAAATTGTTTTTAGGGTCATTGGTCACATGTGACTTAAGTGAGATATTTTTGGGACACCTTCCAATAAATTTCATACTAACACCAACTCATCAAGAAAACTTAAAAAATATTGAAAAATGATAAATATAAATCAAAATTCCACTTTAACACACATTTTCCAAATTACGAATGAAGTATGTGCAGCTGCGACCAAAAAGTGTCTTTTTACAACAAAAAATATGTTATGACCATGAAATGAACCTAAATATGTTCTAATCAATGGTACAACACTATCATTCAAGGAAACTTGAAAATCATATAATAACATGAGGTGACACTTGGTGATCAAGGAAACACTAGATATGATGGTGATATTAGGCTCCAAAATTTGAATGTAGTGAAATTTTAGAGGGTGTGGTAGTAGTGACAACACTTGGCGACACACTGAGAAGAATTCAGCTTCTCGGTCTAGCAATATATTTCAGTTAAAGGCCAGACCTTTAGGAAGTATTGATTGCCTCGATTCCCTCTTTTTGACCCAATTTTATACATAGTTGTTGGACACAGCCAAATTTGGTCCATTTTGGTAAAAAACGCCACATTTTGAGGAGTAGAGTGCGCGGTACCACGAATTAAAATCTACCACACGATGTCTAGGGGATTCGGGGTGGGTCGAATCCCCTCATTTTGTAATAGGTTTTGAGATTTAGCTTTTTCTTTTGTTGAAGCCCATGGTATATGGACCATGGTTTTGGTAATTTTGTAAACATATATAACAAGATGTAAGGCTTTGTCAAAGTCATGATTGTGATATTTGATGACCGAAGGTCATTTTATTTTCCATCTTTAGTCTATTTTGGGCCTTAAGGGAAGGCTCTGTAGCTGAGTGCATGGATACCTTGGAAGATTCTGAAACATAGTGCGCATACCACCTGCAACTATGTGTTCAGGTCAGGAAAGTTGTATGCATTGAATAGATCCATCTTATTAAAGAAGAAGAATTTTTGTGCATATTATGTGTTTATCTGTGTTGTTATGTTGTTTATTTTCTTATGCGAAGTAATAATTACAAGTATATGTTGAATAGCACAATTTATCTTATGATGTAATGTATTTATGTTTATCTAAATGTCATGAAGTAATTGATTAAGCTATAATGTGTAGTAGTTGTTTGTATGTTAGAATATTGGTTAATTATATAAAAAGTGAAGTAAATCCACCTCGTGTAGTCCGCCGAGGCTGCAGAAACCTAGTTTTTCCACCACCCATAGCCACCTCGGGTGAGAGTGTGATTTTATTGCATGTCGTTGCCTAAAGGGTCAGCGTCTGAGGGTTTTGTTGGTGCGAAGTCCAAGCTGAAATTGGATCAAACCCAAATGAGCCAAAAAATGGTTTTGTTGCCAAGACCAGGATCTGTTTAAGGGACATGTGGGTGTGGAATCCATAAAAGAAGGAAATAGAAGGCTAGATATATCAGAAAGAATGAGAATTCATGGCTCAAGAAAACATAAAATTGCAATTAATGACTAAATCCTGGTTGTAGAGGTATATTTCATAGAACAACACAAGATTTTCTCTTCTTCCTTTGCTAATGAACAACACGAATGGTTATCGAGGTTGACTAGGAACAATAATTTCTTTAAAAATGATGAGCCTACTACGTGGAGCCCTAAATTGGTGCAACAACTCAAGGATACTAGTAACAACATCTCAAGAGCTATTTATTTTTGGATCTATATTACTATGGGAGGATTTATCATTGAGCTTTCCATAGAGATGTTTGTATCTTACAACAAAGTTGAACGAATATTTTTCAAGGGACCGTGAGGTAAGAATCTAAATTCTTTGAAGTTATGGATTAAAATGCTTTTATATGAAAAGGGAGTGCTACGGATGCAGTCAGATTAATGTTTGGAGGAAGAATTAGGTTTGGAACCGGATATACATGAAATTGAAAGAAATACAGAGTAGATCACGAGAAATTTATTGAGACTGATTAGAACCCCTTTTTAGGAGAATCTAAAAGTGAAGAAGAAAGAAGTAACCCTGTAACCCCTATAGGTGTGTCACAGCTAGGAAGTGGGAATAATCAAGGCACCTATGGGATTCCCCATCCCTCTACTCCCCTTACCTCTCATCCCCCTCCTCCTAATTCCCCTACATCCCATCCCAATCACCCTAATTCCCCTACCCCTCACCTTAACCCCCACGAAGAAACATGATCAATGACATTAAGTTTCCCATATTTAGAGGAATCAGATCAGAGGATCCTGAGCGATTTTGTTTTGTAGCTGAGGCAATATGGAAAACAAGATATATTATTAAGAAAGATGTAAATAAGGCACATATTGTCATAGCGCTAAGGGAAAGAGCACTGAAAAGGTACATAAATTATTCCATGACTCATCAGGTTGCTTCACAGTATGATACAAAGAAAGCATTGACTTCATAATTTAAGAAGCCAAAATCGCAATCACAATGTATTGCTAAACTGAAGGAGATTAACCAGATGGAAAATGAATCTATTTGGGAACTTGGATCAAAGGTTCAAAATTTTAATGAGACAAGTGAGCTTTATCATTCTTGAAGAGAAACATAAGGAATGGTTTATAGCTGCATTGTTTCCACATATCAGGTTACCCTTGACACGTCAGAAAATAGCAACTCAAGCCGAAGCTCTGGAAATTGCGATCAATTTGGAATCTTTGCTAGTGGGATATACTCATGCAAGAGTACAACATATTCAGTCTCAGCTAGCACATCTGACCTTGGAACTAAAAGATATGAAGAAAGGTAAGGAAGTCAGACGACAAGTTAGAAAAAAATTTTGGTGTATAAATTGAAAAGTTGAAGGCGATTTTAAGGAACAATGCCTTGTGTTTAGAGATTACTTGGCTATTGGAGCACCTAATTCATTAAATCTAGGATCAAGACTAAGGTGTGGGATATGCAGAACCTCAAGACAACATCATCCATAATAGTGTTCTTTATTTCAGAAGTATGTGTAGACCCCTAGGCAGTTGTTTCGAAACTTCTATAAGTCAGTGGGACATGATGAGAAGAACTATCGAAGTTATGACTTGATGATGGAACACACTGCTAATGCTTCTAGGATTTAAGATTAAGGATATGTGCATGAGGATCAAAGACAACATGATAGTCAAGGAGGTTTCCAAGGATGAGGATGAGGACGAGGATCCGGTCGAGTGCATGACCAAACTATCTGTTATAACTATGAAAAAACTTGACACTATGTAAGATATTGTTAGAATCCTACTTCCACCTGTAAGTACTGCAAAGATTTTGATCATGTGATAGAAGAATTTCTGGTCCTTATGGAGAATATGTAGGAGAAAAGGAACCAACATGCCACACAAAATATACAGTCTATGACTGCTAAACCAAGGGATGATGAACCACACATCAATATTGTTACAAGGAGTGGAGCTACGATGAGAGATGATAAAGAAGAAGGTAAGAAGCCGATGGAATATACATGCATGATAAATTTTGCAGAAAATTCCCCTGGGTTCAGTATTCAGGCATAAAAAGAAACATTCATGGAGGCAAAGTGAACCTTCATGGATCTTTGAGCTTTAACATCTAATGCACAACTGGTGTAGAATTTAATACCAAAGAAAGACATCCCTAAAGTAATGACTCAACTAAAAGAATTCAAAGCAAGTATTTTAAGATTGTTCTTGTAGACTTGCATGAAGCTGTCAAGGAACTAGAAGGCTATCGAAGGACTTCAATATTTTTTAGACTCCTGCTCTAATAAAGAAGTTCCAAAAAGCGATCAACGCACATTAAAAAATTTACATCAACATAAGAAGAGAATAGGTAAGAAATGAGATTAACTGCGCAGATCATAGAATATGATATGGATCAAGTAATCCTATATTTGGGATCCGATGCCAATGTGTTACCTAAGAAAACTTGGGAGTGAATTGGAAGTCCAAAGTTGCAATGGTCGTCGATCAAGTTGAGGATGGCCAACCAACAGAAGATCATCCCTGTGGGAAGGTTATATGGCATTGTAGTATATATTGAAGGAGTGAGCACTATTGCATATTTTGAAGTGATTGAAATTGTAGACGATAGTAATCCATATATGGAATTGCTTGGATTGGATTAGGCTTTCGATACTGTGGTGATAATAAACTTGAAGAAGAGACATATGGTCTTAGAAAAGGATGATTTGAGGGTCATCGTGCCTATATACCCATCATAAGGAGTGCGCTATACAAATAATTTTCATGATGAGTACTGCGACATATATGCCGATAACATTTACAAGATAATAGATAAGGATTAATATTGGATTAATCCCACTGCAGAAGGTAAAATAAGCTGGGAACAAGACAATTCATGTACTTCATATTGTGACGAAGAATTGGAAAATTGGCAGAACATGTTGCATGAAGTGTCTACAAGACGATGTGCCAGACTCACAAGATCACTTCACTGCATAACTTTGGAGTTATGTGATCTGCCTTATTATGATGGGATAGGATATGTAAGTATTTTTTATAATAAATTTGAAAGAAAAATACAATAAGAACAAAGGTTCCAATATTTGGATGTAGCCCTGAGGTATACACATACTACATGGTGGGGTAGTCATAAAGAGAATATCAGAAGTTGGGATGAGTATTAAAGACTGAAGGTAATATTTGGGCTAGTATATACCAAAATCGAAGTAAAATATTATGGTAAGGCTGACCACCGGGATCATATTTATCGCTGCACTTCTATTTGGGGAGAAGTTCTAGAAAAAGAATGGTTACATGTGTTTTTTCACACATTGGAAATGATAAATATGAATTGGTATCTTGAGACGGAACTGTGACATGGAACTTTGAACTGGAAAAATTTGGTTAAAGGTTTCATACTAACATTTAGTTTTGAAGATGACTATCTATGCATAGATGAATTCCTTTAGAAAGTTAGAGAATGGGGCTTTCAAAAACACAACTATGCTAACATGGACACAACCAGATTGGACCGTGTAGTTGCAGCACATACTAGAATGCTATAATGTGACCACAGAAGAGGATGATGACAATCCACACAATACTAATATCCCAGAATCAAAAGGAAATCACGAAGTCGCTGGACTAGAACCTGAAACACTTGATATGGCGAAGCCTAAAAAAATGTAGAAAGTGAATATCGGATTAGAAGAAGAACCAAAATGTGCAATGATTGGAAATTATTGGGATGAAGAAACATTTAGAAAATTTTCAAAGCTTCTGCAAGAGTATCAAGAGATCTTCCACATAAAATTTTTTGAATTGAAGGGTATAGTAGGGGACCTAAGAGTTATGAGGATTCCTCTAAAACCTGACGTGAAGCCATTAAAGCAACGACCCTATAGATTGAATCTAAAATATAAAGAAAAAGTGAAGGTTGAGTTAGATAAAATTATCAAACTTGGGATTATTGAACCGGCGAAGAGTCTGAATGGGTAAGTCCTATGGTAGCTCAGGAAAAGAAGGAAAAGGATGAGATCAGAATATGTGTGGACCTAAGGAAATTGAATTATGCGTGTTTACATGACCCATTTCCCACACCATTTACAGACCAAGTATTAGACAATGTACGAGGACATGAAGCTTATTATTTCACAGATGGCTTTTCAGGTTACCATCACATCAAAATTTCACCAAAAGACAGACATAAGACAAATTTTGCTGCAGAATGGGGTTCTTACCAGTACACGGTGATGAATTTTGGTTTGAAGAATTCTCCTGCCATATTTTCTACAGTTGTAGTCACAACTTTCAAGGAGTATATACACAAATTTCTGGAGGTTTACTTTGATTATTGGTCTGTCTTTGGGTTTTTGAAAAGGCATGCTGCAATATTGAGGCTGATGTTGGATACATGTAGGCGATATCAAATATCATTGAATTTGACGAAGTGTATATTTTGTGTAGCTTTTGTTTTATCAATAGGACATGTTGTTTATAAGCAAGGACTCATGGTGGAACCTACGAAGATTGTTGCTATTGTAAACCTGGATCCACCTAAGACAATGCAACAATTGTGCATGACACTTGGACACACTAGCTATTATAGAAAGTTTATAAAGGGGTATGTGCATATAACTGCGCTAATGGAGAAATTATTGAAGACAGATGTCACTTTTCAATGTGATGAAGAATGCCAGAAGAGCCTCGACATAATAAAGGAGAATATGGTAAGTGTGCCTATTCTAGTTTTTTTGGACTAGAACAAGGAATTTCATGTACCTATCGATGCATCTTGAATAGAGTTTGGTATAGTAATGGCACATCCAAGAGTAGGATAAATTGGTCACCCCATAGATTTTGCAAGCAGAAAATTGTCTAAGGTGGAGAAGAACTATTCTATGACAGAAAGAGAAGGATTAGCTATGGTCTATGCATTATAGAAGTTCAGGAATTATTTGTTGGGAGCACACTTTAATATGTTCACTGATCACTACTCGTTGAAGTATTTGGTGAATAAGCCTATTTTAGGAGGAAAAATCTGTCAATTTTTTTTTTTGTTCTAAGAATACGATTTTTAAGTTATAGTCAAACCAAGACAATTAAATTTCTGGCATGATCATCTATCAAGGATAGAGACAGGAGAAGAACCCACAAGTATCGAAGATAATTTTTGTGACACACAGTTAATTTATCAATAGGACATGTTGTTTATAAGCAAGGACTCATGGTGGAACCTACGAAGATTGTTGCTATTGTAAACCTGGATCCACCTAAGACAATGCAACAATTGTGCATGACACTTGGACACACTAGCTATTATAGAAAGTTTATAAAGGGGTATGTGCATATAACTGCGCTAATGGAGAAATTATTGAAGACAGATGTCACTTTTCAATGTGATGAAGAATGCCAGAAGAGCCTCGACATAATAAAGGAGAATATGGTAAGTGTGCCTATTCTAGTTTTTTTGGACTAGAACAAGGAATTTCATGTACCTATCGATGCATCTTGAATAGAGTTTGGTATAGTAATGGCACATCCAAGAGTAGGATAAATTGGTCACCCCATAGATTTTGCAAGCAGAAAATTGTCTAAGGTGGAGAAGAACTATTCTATGACAGAAAGAGAAGGATTAGCTATGGTCTATGCATTATAGAAGTTCAGGAATTATTTGTTGGGAGCACACTTTAATATGTTCACTGATCACTACTCGTTGAAGTATTTGGTGAATAAGCCTATTTTAGGAGGAAAAATCTGTCAATTTTTTTTTTTGTTCTAAGAATACGATTTTTAAGTTATAGTCAAACCAAGACAATTAAATTTCTGGCATGATCATCTATCAAGGATAGAGACAGGAGAAGAACCCACAAGTATCGAAGATAATTTTTGTGACACACAGTTATTTGCAATTAGGTTCAGAGATGATCACTTCATAGATATTATTTAGTTTCTATCCACATGAATGGTGCCCATGGAGTATATTACACGACAAAAGAAGGAGATGATAGTCAAAGAAGCTGATTTCTCATTGATTGCAGGGCACTTGTACAAAATGGGACTGGATGAAAAACTACACATATACGTCCCTGAGCATGAAAGACATAATATTTTGGCAGAAGCTCATGGAGGAGTTGTAGGAGGACATTATGCAGGAAAGGCCATTGTGCAAAAGATCTTGAGAGCTGGGTTATGGTGGCCCACAGTGCATAAGGAAGCAAGGGAGTTTTTTCAAGCATGTGATGCATGCCATAGAATAGGGAATCCATCTAGATGGGACAAAATTCCATTAAATCCACAAGTGACATTGCAAGAATTTGAAAAATGGGCTATTTAATTTGTTGGACCTACTAACCCACCAGGAAAGAAGATCCATGTGAGATACATAATCACTACAACTGATTATCTAACGAGGTGGATCAAAGCATAGTTATTGAAGGATTACAACACATATGCCACTGTGAATTTCATATTTGAGTATATTTTGTCTAGATCTAGGTGTCCAAAGATATTGATGAGTGATAGGGGTTCACAATTCTTGCATAAGACTATTGAGGCACTAATTGAAGAATTTCAAGTACATCATTAGAAGAGTACACCATACAATCGACAAGTGAATGGGACAGTTGAAGCTTTCAATAAGATTCTCAAGAATTCACTCAAAAAGGTGTGCAATGTGAACATAAATGACTTGGATTTAAGGATTCCAGCGGTGTTATGAGCATATAGGACAACATGCAAGAAAATGATAGGCAAAACACCTTTTATTTTGGCATATGGACAAGAATAAGTCATTCCTATGGAGTACAAGTTTGAGAATTGAAGCCTTCACAGACAAGACAAACTCTGAAAAAATGGAAGAAAGGATGGAACAATTTCTTGCTTTTGTAGAAGATAGGTTTATTGCAGGTTTTCATCAGCAAGGGAAAAATTCATGGGAAAAATTCTGGCATGATAGGTACATCAAGTAGAATGCATTCAAGGAATAAGATATTTTCCTATTGTATGATAGAAAATTTGTGAAGTTCCTAGGAAAGTTTAAAGCACATTGGTTGGGACCATATATCATCAAGAACATTTCTAATTGTGGCATAGTTCAGCTCATGAAGCTGGATGGTCATTTGATTCCAAGATGAGTGACTGATAGTAGACTGAAGATATATAGGGATGACTCTATCCCTGGAGTTTCACACTAAAAGACAAAGGGAGGACAATCTTAATTCCACCTACAGTTGAAAGTGGGCACTAGTCTACTATAAACTACTCTGTAGAACAGGACTTTGTTGAAGGAAGATCATTGTGTGATATTCATGAGTATGTCGAAGTCTGACAAAACAATGAAAAAGGAAGGGTTACTGCGACATAGAAGGGGATGCATCGAAGATAGCCAGAAATATGATCGGTGGAAAGAATTTTCTTTTGTTAAACATAACTTTTCGTTAAAAGGAGTGAGGGAAATGCATTTATGAAGCACAGCTAGTCGAACCTGCCACCATGTCTACATTAAATTACCAAGATATAAGATAATCATTGGATTAGAAATTCAAATTCTCTATAAAAAGCTTGGTCCCGCTCCACTTTTTTACACTTTTCTTTCTGAAAATTGAAATTGTGAATTTCCAACCAAGTGAGAACCGAGCATTTTTCTACATGACTGAGACGAGTTTTGAAGGGCTTGCTAGAGCATTTATAAATAAAGGATTAGCAAGAATTATGGAAGCTACAACACCAAGTGTACTAGTGTGCCCAAGGCACCAAAGGTCACCACGAAGGCATGTAGCAATAGAATAAGAGCCGAATAATAAGCATGAGAAGAGACTAATTGCGGCCTCTAGAGTTAGACAATCGCCCCAAAAGAAAGTAGTCAAGGAGCATCGGATGAAGAAGTAGCAGGACAAGAAACTTGGACATAAGGGGAATAAATCGGTGGAGTTCAATGACAACAAGGAAGAAATGAGCTAGAACAGATGGAGAAATAGGGCATAGAGCTTCCCTCTGTGTTGCCGCCATAGTTTACACCTAGGAAGTTGAGTGCTAAACTGGTTAAGGAACTTGACGATGTGAAGTTCAGAACCTTCACACCGTTGCTACCAGAGAAGGACCCGTTTTAAGGAGAAGTGTTGGGGAAAATACCACAATTGAAAATGGAAGATTGGGATTTCAATGATCGAAGAAAGTACCCACAATTCGAGCCTACCAGGTACTTACTCCAAGTTTATTACTCAGAAAGTAAATTCATCAGGTTGAAGCCACATCTGTGGGATGAGTATTACAAAGGGAAGGGTTGCTAAATATTTTGAATGTACCACACTTTGGTCGAAGCGCCATCAACACGATTTATGTTTGTCAGCTGCTTGCTTTAGTGCATGACGGGTACCTTTGGTTGGAAGAGAGGATCCCAATTGACGAGATTCTGATCAGAAGGATCATCACGCTGCCATATCAAGGAAAGGACCCCTCCCAAGAATTTGTTTACAAAATTCAGGCCAAGGCAATCATAGATGAGATGGAAAAGAAGTATGGGTTAGTAAAGAAGTGAAGAGGATATGATGTCAAATCTATCAGCGACCAAGAGGTGTGCTTCACTGAGCACATTATCACAGGGATGATAATGAGAAAATGCAGAACCAAAAAATTTCCCATGATCATAGTCTCCTTAGCCGCACAATGCAGTAAAGGGGTTCAGTTCAACTGGGTCGGATACTTATGCACTGAGTTTTTGGAGGATTTTCGTGAAGCACAAGATGAAGGAAATAATTTTCATTATGCTTGGTTTCTCTTAATCATCATGTTATTTTCATGGAAGGAACCAACAGATTCACAATTTCTTAGAGTTGAACAAGATGTGTCTGAATCCACGCGATACACCTCGCTCTGGTTTTCCTAGGAGCCGACGAGCATTTTGGGCTGAAAATAAGGTACGTTTTCACCATACCTTTACCTCAAATTATTATGCAAATTTAGGAATTTTTCCTCATCTTAATAGTAAAGGAAAGTAAGATTAATGTAAAATCAGGACAAATGAACTAACGGTAAGAGGGACGTTTAACAATGGGAATTTGACTGATTGTATCTTTATTCACAGGGAAACAAAGCAGTTGAATCAACGACAATCAGAAGATAGTTTATAGGCAGAGACTAACGGAATCATAATGACTCCCATGGGCTAGTGGAAGATGGAAAGGCATATCCACGTCTGAAGAACTCAAACGATAGCCACGACCAGTGGGTTGTCGTTTGGAAAAGACTATTACCTTTGATTGAAATTGCCTTTAAAAGGTCGAAGTCAAACAAGATAGATAGAGATGAATAGGGATTTTCTTATATAATAGACATATCAAGACATAACTGTCCAGTTGTACTCATGTGTTAACCTTCACTCAATAAAGAATTTTGGTGTTTTGACTAGTAATTCTCTAAGTTTTCCTTAGCAGTTGACTTCTGGTGGTTTGGGCCTAGCCCTGGGAGTTTCCGTGATAATCTCTGTGTTATACATTCAGTTATAGAATTTACATTTCAGTCATCAAACACGTTTTGTGAAATATCATTTAATTGTTTGAATGACAAACATAGAACACTACAGCTTTCTCTTTCATTGGGATAGTTTATTGTTCATGCTTTCTGGATTACATTCCATGCTTTCGTAGCTGTTAGATGCTTCCATCATTTCCTAATACTTTTATATTCATTTCATTAGCTTTAGCACGACTGCCATTCAATTTTGTATATAGCTAAGAATTAGATCTTTCCATCATTACTGTAAGGCATCTAGTTGTTAATTGATTTAGAATGATGTCAGCTAATTAGTTTACAAAGAGAATTCCATTGCAAAATTAGATAAGCAATTATTGTTCAATTTATTGAATTTGTTATTCAATTCAGTAGGACTGTTGTTCAATTAATCAGTGTGTTGTTCAATCATAAGTTGCTCTTTTCTGCATTTACTTAGACGAGAATAGTTAATGGCATTTTACAATTTTATTTCCCTTTGAATTGATTGAACTTTGAGAATTATATAATCTTCTTCACGGTAATATAGAGTAGCTATTCTTGATATCACTTGCATATACTGTGCTCACACTCTTGAAATAAAAAGACTTACCCTGGGTTGACAATCGAATGATAAGCATCGAAGTCTCCTGTAACAGTCACCTTTGTGAACCAACATTTTTGGCGCCGTTTTTGGGGGGAGTGTTTAAGAGTGATGCCCTTCATTTAATTTTTTCCTTTTATACGAAGAATTGGGTATTAAAAATGAGAGTTCAGAACCTACATACCATCAAGCAAAACGCTTGCTCTCCAGCTCGCTTCTTAGCACTTGTGTAGAGGCTAGTAGAATAGGTGCTCTTGTTTTATGACTAGGAATAAAAAGATAGAAACAAACCAAAATCATCCACTTAAGTCTACGAAACCCAAAGGATAGGTGATCCTTGGTAGAACAACATATATATATGAAATCATTAAGAAAGCTAAATTCCAGGCATCCGTGCAACCCAAACCCATTCCTATTCAAAGTCCTACTACACTCCCTCAGGCAGCAACCTCACCATATGTAGCCCATGTTGAGATTCATAGTGAAATAGAAGGATCTAAACAAAGCCTTCAGACTGCTGATCATGTAAGTATTGATCCTTCGAGAGAGGGAAGTTCATGTAATTTGCAGGAACGGGAAGGAGAAAACAATAGTGCAATTCAGGTAAGAAATCTAGAGCCTGGATCTCTTGAGAGAGTAGTCAAGACAGAGACACTCGGTATCCCAGATAGGGCAAGAGCTGTAAAACTTCCTTTGCATTCACCCCCTAATCCCGCTAAGATTATTCCTTGAGAGTAAGAAATCCCTAAGGATTACTGGCATATCTTTGATCAAATGGCAAACAATCAAAACTAGAATCGGAGGCAGACATCAACATTGGAGTATCCCATTGTTTATCATGCTACAAATTCCACTATGAAAGCCATTCCATTACAGAACATCCCCACCTTCCATGGGTTGACCTCGAAATATCCTGATGCATTTATATTTGAATTAGATGTCTTGTATAGGGGGTATGACTACACCATTGACCCTTAGAAACTGAAATTGTTCCCCTCTACTTTGAAGGGGACAAAATTACATTGGTTCATGGGGCTCGGTGGAGGAACCATCAACAACTGGGACCAAATGAAGAACACTTTTCGTAATAAATATCAAGATTATTGTCGGACTCAAGAATTAAAAGATGAAATCTTCAATACGTCTGCAAAATAAAATGAGACATTAGAAGAATACGTCGAAATATTTCAATATAATTTACAAAGTTCTCCATATACTGCACTATCCAAAGACATCTTAAAATCAACAATGATTAAGGGAATGAAAGAAGAATGGGTTGAAACACTTAACATAATGGGAAAAGGGGACATCTACCAAGAAGAATATGATGATATTATTTCGTTGTGTATCAGGTGCTCTCAGGGTAGTACGCGAAATAGGCCAATCAGACAAGACTAAAACAAAAAAGATCCTAAGCAGTCTGGTGGCAACATAACCAGAGCAGAGTTTGGTAATCTTTTAGAAGATTTTAAAACTAAAATCTTGGGTACTTTGACAACAAAGCTTGATGTACTACAAGCCAAGAAGAAGAAAGCTATAGCAGAATAGAACCTGGTCGTATTTTTCCCATGCCGTCGGAATAAGCATAGCCAAAGGGAATTCCCATTAGACATGGTTCAGACTTGTGCTATCTGCACTAAGGACCATTCCACGGACCATTTCCCTTCACTTCTAGGGCTGAAGGCAGTTTCAAAAGAAGTAGAAGAAGAGAAAGAACCAGTCTACCTAATGAACCAACGTCGACAATGGAAAGCACGACCAAGTATACCTCAAGAACTACCTCAGTTCTTTTCTTCTCCACAGTTTAATGAAAAAAACCCTGCAACAGCTTCGCAGAATCAACCACCTTTTTCTACTTGGCCATCTCAGTTATTTCCTATGCCACCTTGGCCAACACAACCCTCTTCAGGGAATAATTGGCCAAGTTTTCCTTGTTCTCCTCCTTATTGGAAAGTAAAACAACCCATATCAAACTAAGTGGCCAACATCCCCTTCTCAAACCAATTGGCCTCAAAATTGGAAACGACCTTTGGGAATGGCCCCCCAACCAATGGGGACAGGAATTCAAAATTAACTTATAGTGCCAGCTCCATACCCTATCCAGCACAAACCTCAGCCTATCATCTATCCTCAGTTACCAGCCCAACCCAATCCTAACCCCAACAACAGGTCGGTTCAGCTAATCCAGATCATGGAAAATCCCAACCCCAAAACTAAACAGAATCAATGTAATGAGCTAAGGCTGAGATCAGGACGTATTATTGTTGAGCCCCAAAGATGTCCTTCTTTTTCACCACATTTCACTTCATTCTCTTTGTCCCTCATCGATTACAGCTTAAATGATCAATAGGATTGATTAGGATTACTTTAAGAATGTATATAATGACTAACTTGCTATGTTTTCATGATTAATTCAAACTAGCAATTTACTAGACTCGGATCCGTAACGCTACCATTCTGTAATGACTTGCTCTATTCGTAACCGTTCATAAGCTTACGTTGTGTTCCGTGTCACCTCAAGGAAAAACACATATGGTCGTATTCCACATCACTCCCCCATCATTTCTTGCTCTCCACGAAGTCTGAGCTCGAGTCTACAGGTGGTTATGCATGTGGGAAACCAAAACTAGGAGATAGACTTCTAATAGGACAAGGACTGTACAGATGTCCTTAATCATAGTACGAGGCCACCACCAGAGTCCTAGTTTGATTTTAGTTGGGAAAGACAATTATTCCTATTTTATCTCAAAGACAGTTATGTAATTTTGTTATAAGTATGGCTCAGGAGACCGAGAAACAGTTAGCTAGATTTTGTCTTATTGCTAGATCTCAGAAGACCGTAATACTCTGTTTTGAAGAATTTCTCCTTTAATGAAAGAAGCATCACTTTATTGCAAGAGATGAGTCAATCTTGAGTAGATCTGCTTGCTAATCTGGTGGTAGAGGGCCCCTGCTACCTGAGAAGCTTTGTTCATATGGTTTAGATAAGTAACTTAGCCTTCCTTCATTCTTAGTTTAATCAATTTTCTGAACTTTGTGTTTTTATACTTACTTGCAGCGGATGCCACAGTTAGTCTTATCCTTACAAACTCTTCCAAAATACCACTCACATTGGATGGGATATAACTGTAGTATTTAGGAGTTAGTTGCATTTCTCTGAAATTTATGATTTTGTGCTCAATTACATCAATTGTTACAGCTAGTCGTGATCTTATAAACTCTTCCAAAATATCACTAACTCTAGATGAGACATAGCTGTGGTGTTTTAGAGCTTTGTTGTGTTTTGTTGAATTGTATTCTTTCATGCTCATTTACATAACATGTTGCAGCTAGTCTTGTTCCATAAATTATTCCAAAATACCACTAATTCCGAATGAGACAGAGCTGAGACATTTTAGTGATTAGTTGCATCTTTAGTCTAGTTGTAGTACTCCGGAGGTAGATGTCACTCTAGTTTAATTCTGTCACTGTGTTTCAAGTTTGATAATGGCACTCTAGTATAACTCTGTTCATTGTACTTTAAGTTAGATTAGTGACATTCCAGTGCACTGTATTTCAAAGTGAGGCTAAACGCATTTTAGTTTAGTTGTGATCACTGTGTTTCAAGTTTGATCAATTGCATTCTAGTTTAGTGTTATCCATTGTTCTTTAAGTTGTGTTAACTGTCAAAATTAGACTTCACGGCCTTCATTGTTTACAAACTAATCTTTTTCTGACTTTATATTAATGCATCATCATATGGACAGGAATGAATTAGTGATATCAGTTTAAGGCCTTGATTGTCCTGCGATCTTTTGCAATTTCACAAATAAGCCTTTTTTTTCAAAAAACTATTTTATAAAATCTCTAACTTTTGAATAAGGCTTAGTAGTGACAAGCGGAGCTGCAGAATGGATTAATCTTGGCATTAAAAGTTAATTCAGAGTAGAAATATCATTGTGCTACAAATAATCTTTTTTTCCAATTTTGTTCCAATAAAATTTTAGCCATGGATGAGATTCTTTGTAATATTGTAAGATGGTTGTTTACTTAGGAGAACCTCATTTACACTAAAATTGTCCTTTTCTCAAGCTATTCCAACATATTTCTAATGGATGAATTGGATGAGTTTATGTTCTGAGTTATTGAGTTCATGTTGTGATTTATTCTCTTGCTATGAGTCATTATAAAACTTTGCATTTTCTGTTCTTTAGTATAGGTTTTGCTCTGTTTTTAGTGTGACCAACAATTGTTATTTTTCAACATTTATTTCTTTTCCTTCTTAACATAAAACCAAAAAACCAAAAACATCATAAAAACACTAAACACAACATAGTGAGAAACAGATACCTAGGCACATATAGTGCACCTCACTTTAGCAGTTTACTAACCCTGGTTGATAATTTATGACCTCAATTTAGGAACACTACGTTGAGCACAACATTTTGGTGCCATTGTCGGGGAAGTGTAACTAGGTAGCCTTGTTTCTTACCTCCCAAAAGCAATGACATGCGTAGAGAAAGAGACTCAAGGGGTAGATTCATAAGAAGCAGAAGCTTGATTCCTAGAACACCACTTGTTTCACCAAGACCAAAAGCCAGCACACCTCCAACTCAAACCCACATTCCATCCTTTACTGATCCTAGACTTCCAGAGGACTTAAGATCAGATATTCCATCAGAAATACCTTCCACTTTACCCACTGAACCTGTCTTGGAAGAAGATTCAGGAACCCCTGCTAGGGACTTAAACCTTTCAACTTCCACAGAAGAATCAACTATGGCAGAAGAAGGGGGAGGAGGATTTTTTAATGGAGAACACACACTATTTGGAGGGGGTAGAGGTAGAGGTAGAGGAGAAGGAGGTAGAGGTGTAGAAGGAGAAGGAGGCAGAGGAAGAGGTAGAAGAGAGATGGGAAGCTCTTTTGGGTTCCCTATAGTAGATGAAGAAACCAATGCAACTATGAAAAACATTTCACCCTCTATCCTTCCAAACTTTTATGGACTTAAAACTGAAGATCCTGAAACCTTCCTATTTGAATTTGAAGTCCTGTGTAGAACTTATGACTACTTACAAGATGCTCAAAAACTTAAACTATTTTCTTCAACATTGAAAGGAGCAGCATTGAAGTGGTTTATGAGTTTGATCAACAGTTCTATTAGGACATGGGAAGACATGAAACAAGAATTTCTAGAGAGGTATTTGGATTACTGTATGCCAGTCAACCATAAGGAGGAAGTGTTTAAAATTCTACAAAAAGAGGATGAAAATCTGGAAGATTTGTTGGAGAGATTTAACTACAACATCAAAAGAGAAAAAATGGAAAACTTAGACCAAGACACCTTGAAAGCTCTCTTGTTGAAGACAATTAGGGATGAATGGTTAGATATCCTTAACATGATGGGAAAATGGGATATATCTCAGCTCACATTACCTGAAATAGTTGAATTATGTATCAACCTTTCAAGAGGGAAATCTAAAACTGTAAAAGGACCAAGAGACCCTGCTCTTGCAAGGGCAAGTAAGTCTGCTTCTGGGACAGTAAGTAGGGCAGAAATAGGACATATGCTTGATGAGTTCAAATCTGATATCTTGGGGATTCTTAGTGAAAAAATAGACACCCTTAAGTTACAAAACAAGAAAAAATATGAATCTGATGCCTTAGCAATATTTTGTCCCAAATGTAGAAAGAAACATGCCTTGAGAGAGTGCCCTTTGGATGAAAAAGTTGTAGAGACTTGTGTAATTTGTTCAGAAAAACATGAGACCAAGAGTTGTCCTTCACTTCCTGGTCTTAAAGTTGTCTTTCAAGAAGAAACTCCTACAAGTTCCACAGAATCTCTCAATTTTGTCTCTAGGAGGCCTTGGCAAGGACCTCAAACACAAGGATTTCATAATCAGTTGTATAATCAACCCCCACCAAATTGGAATTCTTGGCAGCAACCTTGGCCCCAATTTCAAAATCAATCACAAACTTGGGCGCAAGAAGCACAAAATCCCTATGGAAGATACTCTCAGTATTACCAATATCCACCATCCTATCCACCATATCCACATTTCCCTCCTCAACAAAATTTTCAACAAAATCCTCAACAAAATTCTCAAAATCCACAACATCAAAATCAACCACTTCCATTACCATTTCCTCAGAAAACAAATCAGTTGCTTGCCCAACCCATACCAAACCCCAACAATAAAAATCCTCAGAACACATACATGATAGAAGGCCAACAGTTTCCAACTTATTTGATCACTCCTTTAGACCTTAGTGATGTTCAACTTAGGTATGGAAGAATACTTGAAAAGAGGAAACCTTCTGTAATCATACAAGAGCAAGACAATTCTGAGGAAGATTCTCTACGAGTAAATAAAAGTCTTGAAGAGAACACAACTTTCCAAGACTCAAACATTGAAAAATCAAAACAAAAAGAACCAATAATTTCAACTCCTATATTAGAGCAGCCATCAACATCCACTTCTACACCTCCCTTTCCAGAAAGATTACAAATTGATAGGGGTGTAGAAAAACAAATTATGGTGCCTAATTATGATTTCTTAGATGAGCTGAGAAATGTTTGTATTAAGATCCCATTATTACAAGCCATCAAAGAAATTCCAATCTTAGCAAAGACAATAAAGGAGTTGAGCATGAAGAAAATAGGAAAAAGAATAAGAGAGATAAAGAAAATTCAACTGGCAGGAAAAATAGCAGATATCATGATGGGTAAGATGGCTATTCCAAAGTATCTAGACCTAGGAAATCCAGTTGTTAAAATTCACATCAATGGAATTGAGATCCAAAACACACTTATTGATTTAGGAGCAGCAATCAATATCATGAGTAGACAAATCATGGATAAACTGAAACTTCCTAATCTTCTTTTTACACCCACATTATTACAATTAGCGGACAGATCTGTGATCAAACCTGATGGGGTAATAGAAGACATTCCAGTGTCCCTAGATTCTTGGGAGTATCCTGTGGATTTTATGATCCTAACTCCTAAGAATAATCTAGGAGGACATCCTATTATATTAGGGAGACCTTGGTTAGCTACAGCTGATGCTTTCATTAGCTGTAGATCCGGTGATATGTACATCTCTGATGGTAGTTCAACCAAGAAATTTACCTTGTATCCTCCAGCAAAAAAAATTATAGAATTAGATGATACTCAATGGATTGAGGATGAAGAAGACATACAACCTCTCTTCACAATTTCAAAAATTAGTGAAGATAGCCAGATTCTAAATACCTTAGAAAATTTTGAATCCTCTTCGGAATACAAACATGAAAAATTTCAAGAAGAATCCAACATTGAGTTTTTATCATCAAGACAGATGTCTCTTTACTCCATGGATAAATTTGGCAACTCTACAATTGAGATATTTCCAGGCAAAACTTTAAACATAAACAAGAACCTAGAGAAATCTCAACAAGAAGAGCTAGTCAAGATATTACAGAGACATTCTTCTTCATATGCATGGGAGTACACTGATATGAAAGGGATAAGCCCTAAGACTTGCACTCATCACATCTACATAGAGGAAAATTGTAAACCAATTAGACAACCTCAGAGACGGATGAATCCAAATCTTAGGGAGATTGTTAAAGAAGAATTGCAGAAATTGTTAAATGTCAACTTTATCTATCCCATTTTAGATAGTTAGTGGGTTTCTCCTTTGGTAATTGTGCCAAAGAAAAATGGTAAATGGAGGGTATGTATTGACTACCGGGAATTAAACAAAGCTACTCTTAAAGATCATTTTCCCCTACCTTTCATAGATCAGGTGTTAGATACATTAGTTGGAAAAAAGTACTTCTCATTTTTAGATGGGTTTAGTGGTTATAACCAAATTCAAGTAGCACTTGAAGATCAAGACAAAACCACATTTACATGTCCTTGGGGTACCTATGCTTACCGAGTATTGCCATTTGGACTATGCAATGCACCTGCAACATTTCAAAGGGCAGTACTAGGAATCTTTTCAGATCTAATACATGATTGTGTAGAGGTATATATGGATGATTTCACAGTTTATGGAAACACATTTGAAGAAGCCTTAACAAACTTGGAAAAAGTTTTAAAAATATGTAAAGAAGCAAATCTTTCACTTAGTCATGAGAAGTGTTTTATGATGTTTACTGAAGGAATTGTTTTAGGACATCACATTTCAGGGGATGGGATTAGAGTTGATGATTCAAAAGTTGAAGTCATCTCTAACTTATCTATTCCAAGTTGTCAAAAAGATGTTAGGAGTTTTCTAGGATTCACAGGATATTATCGAAGGTTTATAGAAAACTTCACCAAGATAGCATCTCCACTTTTCAAATTACTTACCAAGGACTGTGAATTCAAGTGGAATCTTGATTGCCAGTTAGCCTTTGAGACCCTGAAAACAAAAATCTTTGAAGCACCTATTTTAAGAGGACCTAACTAGAAGTTACCTTTTCACAACGGATGCCTCAGATACAGCTTTAGGAGCAGTATTGGGACAAAAAGACCTAATTCCTAATGCCATCTACTATACCAACTAAAATTTGACTCCTTCAGATTTAAACTATATTGTAACTGAAAAAGAGTTTTTAGTTGTTGTTCATGCCATAAACAAATTTAGACACTATATAATAGGCTATGAAACTTTTGTTCACACAGATCACTCTGCAATTAGATATCTAATGAACAAATCAATTACTAATGGAAGAGTCATAAGATGGTTATTTCTTTTACAGGAATTCAACATTACCATTTTAGATAGGCCTGGAAAACAAAACACAGTAGCTGATTTCCTATCTAGACTCCAAAACATCAAAGACAATACTCCAGTTGAAGATCAATTCCCTGATGAATATCTTTTTTCAATTTCTACTCAAACTCCTTGGTTTGCTGACATTGCTAATTATTTAGTTTCAGGGAAATTTCCTTCAATAATGAATGCAAGAAACAAAAGAAAGATCATTTATGACAGTGCAAAATATTCATGGGTTGCTAATGAGTTATACAAAACAGGTCCAGATTTTATCATTAGGAGATGTGTTCGGGAAGATGAGATGCCTAAGATCCTCAAGGCATGTCATGATGAACCTTGTGGTAGACACTTTGCTGATAAAAGAATAGCTTATAAGATCCTTCATTTAGGATATTATTGGCCATCCCTTTTTAAAGATGCTAAAGAGTATGTCAAAAGGTGTGACGGTTGCCAAAGGGTAGGGAAACCTTTTCCTTCGGGTGAGATGCCATTGCAGCCTCAGGTACATATTGAACCCTTTGAAAAATGGGCTTTAGATTTTGTAGGACCTATTAGTCCTCCATCAAGACAAAAGAAATATATATTAGTTTGCATTGATTATGTTACCAAATGGGTAGAGGCCAAGCCATTACTTTCTGCTACTGAAGCATCTGTAGTTAATTTTATTTTTGAGGATATTTTTACTCGTTTTGGTGTCCCAAGGGAAATTGTTACAGATCAAGGAGCTCAATTTACATCAAAGCTAGTGGAACAAATGATGGAGAGGTACAAAATTAGACACAAAAAATCTAATCCCTATCATCCACAAGCAAATGGTTAAGTGGAATCTACTAATAAGGTCATTGAAGGGATCCTAACGAAGACTGTTCATTTGCATAGAAGAGATTGGGTAGATAGGCTTCCTCAAGCCTTGTGGGCCTATAGAAATACATGGAGAAGCACAACAGGCCATACTTCTTATGAACTTGTTTATGGAAAGCAAGTTTTGTTTCCCATAGAGTTCCAGATTCATACTTTCAAAATGGCAGTTCAGCTAGGACTTGATCTAACAGAGGCACAAAAGCACAGATTGGAGCAGATTAATGAATTGGATGAGATCAGACAAGATGCAGTTCAGAAAACAAGTATAGTCCAACAGCAAAGGACTAGATGGCATGACAATTACATCAAGGAAAAGAAGTTAAAAGAAGGTGACTGGGCTCTCTTGTTTGATTCAAAGTTCAAGGATTTTCAAGGTAAATTCCAAACACATTGGCTTGGGCCATACGAAATTATAAGAATTTTTTATAATGGAGCAATAAAAATCAGGACAATAGATGAAGAGAAGGTCACTTTTCTTGTAAATGGTCATAGATTGAAGCTGTATCACAAGCCACTTTCAAGAGAAGAATTTGTCAAGAGATTTCAGGAAAACAGTGATGTGAAGTTAATGAAGAAGAATTTTTCTTCTTCATCAACTTAGTTGAATTTTCTGAATTCAAAAGCATAAAAAAAATAAATAAATAAAAATAAAATAAAATAAAGTATAAACATGAAAACTAATCACTGATTAGCATGTTTATACAGAAAAGATAGAGTGAAAATCAGAATCTTTCTAACACTTTAGCTTTTCAAATTTGTTCTTTTTCTGCAAGAAGCTATTACAAAATCATAAGTGCAAACCCATATTTCACTTATGATTCATTTCATTCCATTCATCCATACTCCACTTCATTCCATACTTCATTCATTTCATTCCATGGTCCACCTCATTTTCATCTCAGAGTTTTAAGAGTGATTTCTTTCTGCAATTGAATAATACAGATCATAAGTTGCAAGTCATTTTCCATACTTCACTCCACTTCATAATTGTGATTCATTTCATTCCATTATTCACTTCACTCATACTCCATTTCACCATACTTCATTATCCATTTTTAACTCATTTCATACAAACATTCCATTCATGCTTCAAACCTTTCCATTCCATGTTTTAAGACTTCTACAGGTACATTCTGCAATCAGTCAGACATTCTGCAGCCAGTCAGACATTCTGCAGCCAACCAGACATTCTGCAGCCAGAGATCTTGAAGGCACTATCCAGTAATCACTTGATTGAGCAACAAATTGATCCTGCATATCCAAGACAACAAGAAAAATCAAAGGAGTTATGAGGACTGAAGACCAATGATTTTCAAAGGAGGACAAGGCATATCAAAACCAAAAGAAAAAAAATCAAAGGAAAGGCAAAGGTAAAAGTTATGAAATTATTATAGTGACAGATCATGAAATTTTAGCATAGTTAAGTCATGTATGATTCAAAAAGGTTATTTTAATTAGTCGTTTTGATCATGCCTATCGAACTTATCATAAAAACTTTGGACAAAATCCTTTCCATCTTGCCATATCCGATCATCATTTAAAACTTAACGGTTAAGTACTGAAGTGATTTGATCAGTCACGTCACTAGGCCAAAGTATTTAATGATGATTTTGAATTTCTCACAAAATATCTTCGCGGTCTTTTCTTCCGTGATAACTCTCAACTCATTAATCCGTGTGAATCACCCTCACCGCATTATACTCATTTCATAACTACTCCATATCATTTCTTTCCGCAGCCACTTCTTAGCCATTCCGGTCTGTAAAACAGAGGAAAAATCTATGGAGTAAACAGCCATTTTCACCGTAAGCAGAGTTCCGCAGCCAATTCTTAGAGATTTTGGTCTGTAAAACAAAGGAAACATCTGTGGAGTAAAAACATCTCTTTAATAGCCATTTTCACCGTGAACAGAGGAGCAGCAATTTGAAGGTTGAAAAGATAAGTTATGGGTCTCATAGTAAGAACTGAACCAGTTGGAACCAAGTACTTGGAAGGCTATCCACAAATCAGAGAAATGCTACAGCAGGCTGGGTGGTTGCAATTTTTAGAAAAATTCAATGGTTTTCACAAAGAGGTGACTAAAACATTTGCACGGTCCTTCAATGGAGTGGAGGTCGAAATAGGAGATGTTAAATTCACCATTACAGAGGCTTTCATTGCAGAAGCAACGGAATTACCCAGGCAAGGAGAAAAGTGGTTCAAAAATAGGGAATTTCATAATGAGGCATGGAGGCAAATACTCAAAACACCAGGTATGGATGTTTCCATTTTTAAGAAAGGTATTCCTAGCTCTGCACTGAAGAATAAATGGAGGAACATGTTGCTCATCTTGCAAAAATTTATAACTTGTGAAGGAAGATTTGGTACCCTCTATGTTTATCATATTCGGTTAATGATGCATTTCTTAGGAGAAGAAATCAATTTGCCCTTTTTCCTACTTCATAGTCTGAAAAGAATGGCCTCAAATGTACAAAAGAGGGTTCAATTTCTGGAAACAACCTTGTATCACCATGGGTTAGTCAAAATCTTAATTGAACATCATTTGGGAAAAATGGGAGATAATTGGGATGAGTTTCTAGTGAGGAATCACTTTGAGGAACCCAAGGAATCCCCACCTGAAGGCAAACCCATAAGAAGAAGCAGGAGAAAGGAAATTTCCAAGGTTGTTGAAACTAAAACTGGTAAATCAATACAAGAGGACAGTGAAGAGATGATTTCTGAGAAATTGGCTCAAATTAAAAAGCAGCTTAAGAAGGAAAGAATAATAAGAAAATATGCCAAAGACAGAGGAGAAGGGCCATCTCAACCGAGACGGAGCCACAGGCTTAGAGGAATACTAAAGAAAACAGAGGTTAGACAAACTGGAATCATAAACATTGAGGATGAAGAAACACCTACTGCTAGATCACCTGACTATCAGTATGAGGAGGATTTTGATGAAGGAGCTCCTAAAATAGACCCAGCACAACAAGAAATTTACAATTATGTTGAGACACTAGAGAAGAAAGCTTCAGAAAGTAGAGACAGAACTCCTAGTCCACCAAAATCTGCAATTGATATGCTAAGAAGAGATAATATGAGTTATAAGTACTCAATAGGCATATCAAGAATGAGAATGAAATTTTAAGGGAGCAGGTTAAGCTCAAAGGTGATATGAATACCACTCTGTCTCTACAAATGAAAAAGTTGCACAAGGCCAGTGAAAGATTGAAGAAGAAAAACAAAAAGTTAAGCAGGGCACTTACAAATTTGAGATTCAAGTTAGTCATAAGGAAGCCCAGAAGGCCATTGACTGTCAGGAAAAGCAGAAGAAGAGGCTTAGATGTCCTAGCAGAGGTCTCAAAGTACATGGAATAGTTGCATGAGGACATGCAAAAGCCTTGCAGTGGGGGTATGTTGAGCCCCAAAGATGTCCTTCTTTTCCACCACATTTCACTTCATTTCCTTTGTCCCTCATCAATTACAAGCTTAAATGATCAATAGGATTGATTAGGATTACTTTAAGAATGTATATAATGACTAACTTGCTATGTTTTCATGATTTTGTTATTGTAGCAATTTTTGACTAGACTCGGCTACAGAACGCAGTCATTCTGTAGCCAGTTGCCTATTCCGCAGTCGTTCTCATGTTTACGCAGGTTCCAGGTGTCACCTCAAGGAAAAAAACATATGGTCGTATTCCACATCACTCCCCCATCATTTCTTGCTCTCCATGAAGTCTGAGCTCGAGTCTACAGGTGGTTATGCACGTGGGAAACCAAAACTAGGAGACAGACTTCTAATAGGACAAGGACTGTACAGATGTCCTTAATCATAGTACGAGGCCACCACCAGAGTCCTAGTTTGATTTTAGTTGGGAAAGACATTTATTCCTATTTTATCTCAAAGACAGTTATGTAATTTTGTTATAAGTATGGCTCGGGAGACCGAGAAACAGCTAGCTAGATTTTGTTTTATTGCTAGATCTCAGAAGACCGTAATACTCTGTTTTGAAGAATTTCTCCTTTAATGAAAGAAGCATCACTTTATTGCAAGAGATGAGTCAATCTTGAGTAGATTTGCATGCTAATCCGGTGGTAGAGGGCCCCTGCTACCTGAGAAGCTTTGTTCATATGGTTTAGATAAGTAACTTAGCCTTGTTTCATTCTTAGTTTAATCAATTTTCTGAACTTTGTGTTTTTATACTTACTTACAGCGGATGCCACAGTTAGTCTTATCCTTACAAACTCTTCCAAAATACCACTCACATTGGATGGGATATAACTGTAGTATTTAGGAGTTAGTTGCATTTCTCTGAAATTTATGATTTTGTGCTCAATTACATCAGTTGTTACAGCTAGTCGTGATCTTATAAACTCTTCCAAAATATCACTAACTCTAGATGAGACATAGCTGTGGTGTTTTAGATCTTTGTTGTGTTTTTTTGTATTGTATGCTTTCATGCTCATTTACATAACATGTTGCAGCCAGTCCTATTCCATAAATTATTCCAAAATACCACTAATTCTGAATGAGACAGAGCTGAGACATTTTAGTGATTAGTTGCATCTTTAGTCTAGTTGTAGTACTCCGGAGGTAGATGTCATTCTAGTTTAATTCTGTCACTGTATTTCAAGTTTGATAATGGCACTTTAGTATAAATCTGTTCACTGTACTTTAAGTTAGATTAGTGACATTCTAGTTCAGTTCCAGTGCACTGTATTTCAAAGTTAGGCTAAAAGCATTTTAGTTTAGTTGTGATCACTGTGTTTCAAGTTTGATCAATTGCATTCTAGTTCAGTGTTATCCATTGTTCTTTAAGTTGTGTTAACTGTCAAAATTAGACTTCACGACCTTCATTGTTTACAAACTAATCTTGTTCCGACTTTCTATTAATGCATCATCATATGGACAGGAATGAATTAGTGATATCAGTTTAAGGCCTTGATTGTTCTGCAATCTTTTGCAATTTCACAAATAAGCCTTTTTCCCAAAAACTATTTTAGAAAATCTCTAACTTTCGAATAAGGCTTAGTAGTGACAAATGGAGCTGCAGAATGGATTAACCTTAGCATTACAAGTTAATTCAGAGTAGAAATCTTATTGTGCTACAAATAATCTTTTTCCAATTGTGTTCCAATAAAATTTTAGCCATGGATGAGATTCTTTGTAATATTGTAAGATGGTTGTTTACTTAGGAGAACCTAATTTGTACTAAACTTGTCCTTTTCTCAAGCTATTCCAACATATTTCTAATGAATGAATTGGATGAGTTTATGTTATGAGTTATTGAGTTCATGTTGTGATTTATTTCTTTCTATGAGTCATTATCAAACTTTGCATTTTATGTTCTTTAGTATAGGTTTTGCTCTGCTTTTAGTGTGACCAACAACTGTTCTTTTTCAACATTTAGTTCTTTTCCTTCTTAACATAAACCACAAAACCAAAAACATCATAAAAACACTAAACACAACGTAGTGAGAAACAGATACCTAGGCACATATAGTGCATAGGCACATATAGTGCACCTCACTTCAGCAGTTTACTGACCTTGGTTGATAATTTATGACCTCAATTTAGGAACACTAAGTTGAGCAAAAAACAATTATCTCACCAACAAGACACAACCCCATCACACTTAACTGAACTTTAACAGAGCCTAAAAAAAACAAATATGACTAAAACATAAGTAGAGCAGGGAAAGGGAACGATTGATCAAGGGAAGCCTGAAAATCTTAGTATTTCTCCCACTCCATTCCCTGAGAGGTTAACACTGCCTAGACTGATAGTCTCTCCATATTTCGATATCCGAAGGGAATTAAGGAGCCTTTGCATTAAAATTCCTCTTTTGCAGGCCATACAAGATATTCCCATCTACGCTAAGGAAATTAAAGAATTGTGTGGGAAGAAGCAAGTGAAAAGAGCAAAAACTGTACCCACTATTCATGTGGTGGGAGCACTATCTGACTTACTATTGGGTAAGGAAACACACGTGAAATATGAGGGTCTAGGGAATCCCATAGTAACTGTGCAAATATTTTGCTACTCCTTTCCAAACACATTGGTTGACTTAGGGGCAGCCATTAACATATTAACCACAGGGGCCTGTGAAAAGCTAGGTATATCAACTTTAGAACCCATAGCTACTTTGCTGGAACTTGCTGATAGGTCTGTTATTAGAAAAGAAGGAATATTACAAGACATCTTGGTTTCTATGGACTCATGGGAATATCCAGCTGACATTTTAGTTATTAACCCAAAGAATAGGATGGAAGGACACCCATCGATACTTGGGCGACCTTGGTTGGAAACAAACGATGCTTACATAGGCTGCTAGACATGCAACAAGACCATTGCTAGAGGAGATTCCATAAAAGACATTATCATTTACCCGCCCGCAAAACCAAGTCTACCCATGGTAAAAATTCACAAGCATCCACATACATATTGGGAACAAAATATTCGTCCACCTTTGACATTAGTTGAGGCTCTTGAATTTAAGGATCAAACGAAAGATGATGTGATCAATAATTTCATGAACCATCCACCTATGTATAAGAAATTGAAATGCCAAATTTTAAAAACAGTTCCTGAAGATGAAACACAATAAGATCCCTTGGAAAATCTTGATGATCAACATATACCCACAACCACTGTATGTAACAACATACCCGTTTAAATTGAGCCAGGGAAAATTTTAAATATCAATGGAAATCTGGATAGAAACAAAAAGAAAAGGCTCATAAAGGTTCTATTGAAGTATCAGGGAGCATTTGCTTGGGACTACCCAGACATGAAGAGTATAGACCCTCAACTATGCACCCATCAAATCTATAATGACAAGGAGGCTCTACCTATTCGGCAACCTCAGCGGAGGCTGCATCCACATCTAAAATACATTGTAAAAGATGAGTTGCAGAAGTTGCTGGATGTAAATTTTATTTATCCTATCTCAGACAGAAAATGGGTCTCCCCTCTAGTAGTTGTTCCTAAAAAGAACAGGAAATGGATAATCTGTGTGGATTACAGAGAACTAAATAAAGTAACACAGAAGGACCACTTCCCCCTTCCTTTTATTGACCAAGTCCTTAATACATTGGCAGGAAAACAGTTGTTTTCCTTTCTTGACGGGTTGAGAGGTTACAATAAAATCTAGATAGCCCCCAAAGACTAGGATAAAACAACCTTTACCTGCTCATGGTGTACATTTTCCTACCGGGTACTACCATTTGGATTATGCAATGCCCCAACAACCTTTCAAAGAGCCATACTCAGCATTTTTTCTGATCTAATAAATGAGGGACTTGAAATTTACATGGATGAATTCACCCCATATGGTGATGACTTTGATCAAGCATTAGAAACACTAGAAAAGGTATTGGAATGATGTATTGCTATCAGGTTATGTTTAAGTAATGAAAAATTCCACATGATGATGACCAAAGGAGTGATCCTAAGACACTACATCTCTACAACTGGAATACAGGTAGATCCAACTAAAATAGAAGTAATCCTTTTATTAGCCACACCTTGTACACACACAAAGAAATCATAGCTTTTTATACGTATAATTCCATCGCATGTTTATAAAAAAATCACAAATTGTTGCGAGGCTAGTAGAATAGGTGCTCTTGTTTTATGACTAGGAATAAAAAGATAGAAACAAACCAAAATCATCCACTTAAGTCTACGAAACCCAAAGGATAGGTGATCCTTGGTAGAACAACATATATATATGAAATCATTAAGAAAGCTAAATTCCAGGCATCCGTGCAACCCAAACCCATTCCTATTCAA